>CAJNAR010000099.1:0-24892 GCA_905220665.1 Albugo candida | reverse complement strand
AATCTTGGCATGGTGGATGAACCACATCGAACATTTCGAAAAACATTTGCTACACTTTTCGACGTTCGAAGTTTGCAAGACTTTTTTCGTGAAAGCGACACATGGCCAACGAAGGAAGATTTCGTCGCCAACTATTACAACGACGAAGAGCAGAACACCTCGGATATGTCTGAAGAAAGGTTGCTGAGTCGACTTTACAATGAAATCACTCAGATTCTCCAGCGTATCCACTCGACGATTGGTCTCATCACTTGGATTATACCAACTACAAGTGGCAGATCATTTTATGTGGGAGTAAAAAGCAAGGAAAGGAAACATTATTTTCCATCTATTCCACGCTCACAACTCTCACGAATCGTCTGGAAACCACCCGAACCAACCAAGAGTCATCCGATGTCGACACATTGGTCATCACGGGAGAGATCGGACGCACTGGATTCAGAACGAGTTCGAACTTTTATGGCTACATCACGGCATCTTCGACAACGTGTATTACCAATTTTCGAGGATTTACAGTTTCGTATCGCCTTTCGAATGTTGCCAGTTCGATCTCGTTTCTGGTTCTTAACAAATATTCAGCCCGACATTATCTTGTGCACGCAGCCTTCGTGTGGGGCAGTGGAATCCGATCAACATCTCTTTCTAGAGTGCGATCACACGGCACAGTTATGGAGAGAGTTACTCCCTAGTTGGGATCAGTTTTTCTCCTTTCGACCACGTTGGACGCATATTGCATGTGCAATCGTACCAACACTACGGTCGGATTGGAAAGAATATTTAGCAATTATATCGGATTTGTGGCTTGCATTGCAAGCGGTGACACTGCACTTCGTCTGGACAGATCGGAATCGTCGTTTGTTCGATCAGCGATCAGCAACTCCGACAGTTCCAGCACTTTCCGTCATTTACACCACGTTTAGTGCGCACGTACTTTCGAAGACAGTGTTACGACCAAGAGGAACGCATTCGGCTTGCAAAGGTACTGGATCAACTCGCAACGCAAGGATCATTTGGTGGATTTTTCAGAAGTCGAAGATCATTGCTGCGGGTCCGGCACAGGCGAGTGGAACGGCAAGTGCAACTCGGATCCTAGTCCTAGTTGGCTGGTCATGCTCACCGTAGTGTGGCGCACACCACGTTGCAAACCACGGTACTTTTGGACCATTTTTACAACTTTACAAACTTACCACTTAACAACTTTACAACTTTCAACATCTATCCGTTACACGATGGACACACTCTCGTACTGTAGTGGTGAACGCTACCGCACTGCAGAACTAGCAACGAGGGACATATTATCAACTCTCACAGGTATTCTCGAAACGTTTTTATATGTATATATGTTATTTAAGATAGCCTAGGCAACTAGAGAAGTCAGTTAGTCTAATTCTAGTAATATAGACACCTTCAACTGAGCTATACGACCAGACCCCGTCGGGGGGCCTAGTGGATAGTACACATGTGTTCCGACCATGTGTGCACCGGTTCGAATCCCGGCGGTGGCAAAAGGGCTGCGATGGGGCCCCTCGGCGGAGGCAAAGATTCCTCCACGTAAATATCAACCTACTCAATGAAGATATGGACGTGTCAAGACCGCTGGCAACTACACCAGAAAAAAACTGTACAGGAGTTGGACCGGGCTCTTCAGAGCGTTACATACTAGTGATTAGAATAGAGTAGATAACCACCAAACTGTAGTAACAGAAAGGTGTCTAAATAAAAGTACTACGGGCGAACACCCTTAACTGAGCTATACGACCACTTCTCAATTTGCCGGCTACTAAGTAACCCGCCTATATAGTAAAACAACTCGAAAAAACAACCTTTTTCACCTCTTTCCTCTCGAAAACAATGGTTCAAGTCGACATATCGACACAACCAAGGGTGCTAGCGTCCACTTGTAGTGACGTGGCAACCCTCATGAGTCACCCTGTTTTGGTGATTGTATGATTGTTGATCAGTCATCACCCCTGTGTGATGACGTGGAAAGTACCCCCACCCCCAGTGTAACGGTACTGGTCAATACCGGTACTACAGGTGTCGGATGTGGTACCGGTGGTACATGCGGTACTGTCGTTGCCTCGTCACAGGGTGACCCAAAGGCAACTGCAAGTGTGGATGACACTAAAAGTCCCACGCTTGCTGACCTGATCAAGTCACAGGAGTCCTTGCGTAAGGACCAGGCTAGAGCTCGGGCGAAATTTCGCGTGGAGCTCGCAAAGCCGAAAGCCTCGGACATCGAGTCTATCCTGCAGCTATATGCTGATGGGGAGCACCCGGATTGGTCGGTTTGTCTGCTAAATTGGAAGCAGCAAGACCTTTCCAAATCCGGAAAGCAACCTTCCCGATGGTCTTGGAGACGGGCCAGTCCTTGACCCGTACTCCAAATGGGAAAATTTTATCCTCTCTGATGCGAGACCACGGCAATCCGGTCTTTGAAAGTCTATTGGAGAGCCGGTCAATTGCTCAGGTATCCAAAATGCCTGGGGGAAACATCAGAGTGATGGTCACCACGGCGGATGCCTGCCAACAGTTGGAGTGTCAGCCGGTGACTATCCTTGGGAAAAAGTACTTTTTTTGGGAGTTTGATACTCTTGAAACAAAGTACTACCTCTATGTTTTCGGCGTAAGCGTGAGGAAGAACGGAACAACATTCTCCGTGCTCTTCACCAACTAGGATGTCAAGTGGTGTATGACACCTTCCGCGAGACGATTCCCACAAAGGCAGTGGTGATGTCGACTTGGCGAGTTTACTTCGGTAGTTTGACGTGCCCCCAACAACTGGTTCGAGTTTGTAAAGTAATTGAACAAATCGCTTACGACAAACAGCTCTACCCAGTACGGGGTAAGAATGCTCCTATTCCAACGGAACGACCACGTTTTGGTCAACGTGGTCCTTATTGCTTGGATTTGGGTGCTACATCAACCCCGGGAGCACGGCAACACCAAAGCAAGCAAAACAATCCAAAACAACGCAAAAATCAATCTGCAACTCAGATTCACAACACCCAAAGACAACAAAAGAACCAGAAACATACAACCGAACCAGCGGCACTCGTGGTGGCACCACAAAAGGTGGTGAATCCAGTTCCCAGTAAGGAATTGGTGGCGAGAAAACCTGACCGGAAGCTCTCCGATCAAATCTCGTTGGAGCTCAACACTCCCCCCACTATCACACCACCAGGAGCACAAGCTTTATTGCAACCCACACCTCCCATCCTCCAACTGACCAGTCAGTCATACTCACAACCACGGGTAGAGCGGGATGGGGATGTATCCATGAAGTTGGCATGGACGAGTGGAAAACGTAATCGGGTGGAGCCGTTCGACCAAATGTTCTCCAAAGCACCACCTCTTGCGCTTCCAAAACTAGCGACGAGTAACTATTTTTCCGTGCTCGCAACTATGGAGGTGGAGATCGAAGAAGTAACAGCGGTTGCCAATCCAGAGAATGGCAATCGCGTCCAAATCATCCCCGTGAAAGCACGGATGCCAAAAGAGGTGGCCACCTCGAAAGAGGCGGCACACTTTTATCAAAAACGTCATACAACAATCGAGAAATCGGAACGACCAACCCGAGTTGGTGAAATAGGGGAGCTGATGGAAATCGATTCGAAAAATGCCCTTCACTCACTCCGACCGGACAAGCTGGTTCAAGCGGATTCTTGCATCCCTCATGTGCGGAAGCTAATCCAGTTCTGCACAAATCCGGACAAAATCATCCGAGCGGCACTTGATCATCCGATCACAATGAATGGTGTGCTACTTTCGTGTATGGAGTCGAATGATAAAGCTTTGGATGAAGTGGCTCATCTACTTATGATAAATCGCGTTTTTGCAACTCACAATCTCGGCGAAGATGTTACGTTTGCGACACGATGGAGTCGCCACGTTGGTGGAAAAGTTCCCTCCAAGCGATCTGTACTGTTCGAGAAAGTAATGTCGTGGTGGACGTCAGTGCCGGACATCGTTATCGGTTTGACTCGAGCAACGAAAGCTCTCGCGTTGTTGGAACTTTTATTCATATGTACTGCTCCGACATTCTACACCAACGACCACTGGATCCAATATCTCACCGATGGACCAGTGATTTGGATTCCGGGTCATCATTGTCGTTTACTTCCAACCAATGTGATCATATCCTTCTTCCGCTCCGACGTTGGGATAAAGTGTTGGTCTCAATGGTTTGGAGGTAGATGGCGTGGACTTCTCCATGGTGACATCGCTGAGCTTTCCGTCAATCTCAGCTTTTTTCCAGAGGAACACACAACACTTCACCTCTCACAACAAGATGGTAAAATGAGGTTGATTACTGGTCCACTTCAGCGTGAATGCTAAGGGCTCCTCGATTATTTCGACGTGGAACAATGTCTCAGCACTCACGGTGAATGTTAATGGAATTCATAAAAATGGTCATCTTTTTATCGACCACATCGTATCACAATACTCCATTTGTTGTGTTCAAGAAACCAAGTTTCACGATCACAACCAACTGGAATCATTTCAATTTTTATTATCCTCAAAAATGCAGCACAAAATGTTTGTCAATGATCACAACAGTGCTTTTCTCCATCCGACTCAAAACCGCAGTGGCGGCGTCATGACAATCCTTCGTTCGGACTTTCCCGGTTATACAACAGCTGAGGAACTCACCGATCGAAGCATTCGAAATCGCTATTTGGTTCTGCGTCTTCTCATTCACGATGCACCGGTGTATATTCACAATGTGTATGCACCGGTCAAGTCCGAGGAACGAGTGGGTTTTTATGAGTTATTGCTTTCCAACACTTTCGAATCGACCGCAACACATATCGTATTTGGTGATTTCAACACACCACTCGATCCAGCTATCGATGCTTCGAGTGGAACAATTCGACACGAACCAAGTCGATTAGCGTGTTTGGAATAGCTTTCACAGTTGGGTGTGGTAGACGCTTGGCGAATCCAACATCCGACTGAAAAAGTATTTACAGGACCATTACCGCGCAAGAATCGACTTGATTATATCTGCATGTCGGAAGAGCTATTCAATATGGTATACAAAACCTCTGAGTATTTTCGTCCACGACATGCGGGAGATCATCTGGCACAAAAAGTAACTTTTGCACATCCAACTCAATCACCCGGTCGAGGATATTGGAAATGCTCATTACGACTATTTGAATATCCTAAAGTTGTCGAAGCAATCAAATTGGAAGCGAATTTGGTGCTCAGCCAGTTACGGACAACTTCGAATCCCGGTAAAATGTGGGAAAGTTGGAAGACGAAAATCAAGAAACAGCTTCAAGGAATCGAAAAAAAAGGTTGCACAAGATAGCCGACGCGATGTTGAGTCTAGCCAGCGTGTTTTGGAAGTCGCAGCAGCTCGATATCGCATCCAGACACCAATGAGTCACGGTATTTTTACGAATCGAGTCTCCAACAATTTCGAATTTCAGTCGAAAACAATGCGAAATACAACCAAGATGAAAGTTTCTACCATCACGTGAAGCATATGGAGACCTCTTCCAAGCATTTTTTTCGCCCTCCGGATAGTTCTTGTCGTCGCGTGCCGATCGAAAATGTCATCAAAAAATGTGGTACCGTGACATCGAACCCGAGGGAGATTATTGACGAATTCAGAGATTATTGGGGTGGTGTCATGGGCTCTCTTTATAGCTCAGAGACCGACTCAAATGTTCCAAGTGACAGAAAGCAAAAAAAGTTACTCGATTCGATTCAAGTTTCACTTGCCTCAGCAGAGCAAGAACGTCTCTCAACTCGGTTAAGTACGACCGAGATGGCGGAAGCGATCAAGCACATGCGGAGTAGTTCTTCTCCAGGTATGGATGGACTACCAGCTGCATTTTATCAGCTTGATCCGGAAACGTTTGGCGAGTGTCTGAAGATCGTGTTCGAATTTCAGCTAGAAAGAGGAATTTTACTGCGATCACAACGTCACTCAGCAATCACACTTTTATACAAAAAAGGATCACGAGGTGATCCTGGCAACTATCGACCGATCGCACTGCTTTGCGTCGATGTGAAAGTACTTTCAAAAGTGTTGGCGTATCGATTGCAACGTTTTTTGCCAAAATTGATCCATCAAGATCAAAAAGCATTTGTGCGCGGAAGGTCAATGCATCATCATATTCGACATCTCACCGACATCCAAGACTTGGTCACTCATCGTGGGGAGGAAGCTTATGCGACCTTTCTCGACTTTGAGAAAGCTTATGATCGAGTCAATTGGACGTACATGTTTCGCGTTTTGGAAAAAATGGGTGTTGGAAAAAGTTTCATCGACTGGGTTCGTCTTTTGTACAATAACACAAAGGCGCAGTTGATGATTAATGGAAATATCACACCGTCCATTACACCACAACGTGGAGTGAAACAAGGTGATCCTCTCTCAGCATTACTTTTCTGATGACGATCGAACCTTTGGGAAATTTACTTCGACAACATGAGAACATGGCATTTGGATTAATGGCACGACTGTCGCAACTGGATTATTTTTTGCGGACGATTCGACATTGCTTTCAGAGACACCAAATGGTGTTTTGACGCAACTCGAACTCGTCCAAGTCTATTGCGATGGATCGGGTGCGAAACTCAACTTGAGTAAATCATCTTTGCTCTCGTTGAATCGGACCATGCCGTGTCCATGTATTCCCAATTTGACCATAATGGGTCCGGAGGATTCGGTCAAGTATTTGGGTATGCCGTTCGGCCAGACACCGACTCATTCGATGGTTATTTCAACTCTCGACAAGCGTTTTTACGATGGGTTTGGTGCATGGTTTCGACGAGCACGAACTGTTCGTGGTCGACTACTGGTTGCGCAGACGATGATTTTATCACGTTTGTGGCATTACACGATGCACGTAGACATACCAGCAGCGACAATTCGACAGTGGCAATCGATGTTAAATCGCTTTGTGCTTGGTCGGAAACACAAAAAAGATTCAAAACATGTTCACCTACTCAGCAAAGAGTTTTTATATCTTCGCCGACAAGATGGTGGACTACAAGTTCCTTTTTTGGTGGGACGACTAAAGCTACAACGTATTCAATTCCTTCAGCAGTTCGCATCCGATGCGTCAACAATTCTTCCTGCGAATTGGACAACAGCTTCGACGGAATTATTACAACTTATTCAACCTCCCTTTGGACCACACAAGCCGATGGATATATTCACCATCGCACCAAATCGACATGGAAAAATGGTTCAATGGGAGAGCATATCATCATGGTGGAAAAACGCATTTAGAATGTGGCATCAGATGGATTGGAGCATTTCAATATCAGATTTAAATGTTTCACAACGCCGTCAGTACTACATGGAACAACCGATGTGGTTTCACTGCGACCAAAAGTTACATTACGAAGCTGCTACTCGTCATCCGAGTACGCAGAACGTTTGGTACAATCTTGGCATGGTGGATGAACCACATCGAACATTTCGAAAAACATTTGCTACACTTTTCGACGTTCGAAGTTTGCAAGACTTTTTTCGTGAAAGCGACACATGGCCAACGAAGGAAGATTTCGTCGCCAACTATTACAACGACGAAGAGCAGAACACCTCGGATATGTCTGAAGAAAGGTTGCTGAGTCGACTTTACAATGAAATCACTCAGATTCTCCAGCGTATCCACTCGACGATTGGTCTCATCACTTGGATTATACCAACTACAAGTGGCAGATCATTTTATGTGGGAGTAAAAAGCAAGGAAAGGAAACATTATTTTCCATCTATTCCACGCTCACAACTCTCACGAATCGTCTGGAAACCACCCGAACCAACCAAGAGTCATCCGATGTCGACACATGGTCATCACGGGAGAGATCGGACGCACTGGATTCAGAACGAGTTCGAACTTTTATGGCTACATCACGGCATCTTCGACAACGTGTATTACCAATTTTCGAGGATTTACAGTTTCGTCTAGCCTTTCGAATGTTGCCAGTTCGATCTCGTTTCTGGTTCTTAACAAATATTCAGCCCGACATTATCTTGTGCACGCAGCCTTCGTGTGGGGCAGTGGAATCCGATCAACATCTCTTTCTAGAGTGCGATCACACGGCACAGTTATGGAGAGAGTTACTCCCTAGTTGGGATCAGTTTTTCTCCTTTCGACCACGTTGGACGCATATTGCATGTGCAATCGTACCAACACTACGGTCGGATTGGAAAGAATATTTAGCAATTATATCGGATTTGTGGCTTGCATTGCAAGCGGTGACACTGCACTTCGTCTGGACAGATCGGAATCGTCGTTTGTTCGATCAGCGATCAGCAACTCCGACAGTTCCAGCACTTTCCGTCATTTACACCACGTTTAGTGCGCACGTTCGGTACTTTCGAAGACAGTGTTACGACCAAGAGGAACGCATTCGGCTTGCAAAGGTACTGGATCAACTCGCAACGCAAGGATCATTTGGTGGATTTTTCAGAAGTCGAAGATCATTGCTGCGGGTCCGGCACAGGCGAGTGGAACGGCAAGTGCAACTCGGATCCTAGTCCTAGTTGGCTGGTCATGCTCACCGTAGTGTGGCGCACACCAATTTGCAAACCACGGTACTTTTGGACCATTCTTACAACTTTACAAACTTACCACTTAACAACTTTACAACTTTCAACATCTATCCGTTACACGATGGACACACTCTCGTACTGTAGTGGTGAACGCTACCGCACTGCAGAACTAGCAACGAGGGACATATTATCAACTCTCACAGGTATTCTCGAAACGTTTTTATATGTATATATGTTATTTAAGATAGCCTAGGCAACTAGAGAAGTCAGTTAGTCTAATTCTAGTAATATAGACACCTTCAACTGAGCTATACGACCAGACCCCGTCGGGGGGCCTAGTGGATAGTACACATGTGTTCCGACCATGTGTGCACCGGTTCGAATCCCGGCGGTGGCAAAAGGGCTGCGATGGGGCCCCTCGGCGGAGGCAAAGATTCCTCCACGTAAATATCAACCTACTCAATGAAGATATGGACGTGTCAAGACCGCTGGCAACTACACCAGAAAATAACTGTACAGGAGTTGGACCGGGCTCTTCAGAGCGTTACATACTAGTGATTAGAATAGAGTAGATAACCACCAAACTGTAGTAACAGAAAGGTGTCTAAATAAAAGTACTACGGGCGAACACCCTTAACTGAGCTATACGACCACTTCTCAATTTGCCGGCTACTAAGTAACCCGCCTATATAGTAAAACAACTCGAAAAAACAACCTTTTTCACCTCTTTCCTCTCGAAAACAATGGTTCAAGTCGACATATCGACACAACCAAGGGTGCTAGCGTCCACTTGTAGTGACGTGGCAACCCTCATGAGTCACCCTGTTTTGGGTGATTGTATGATTGTTGATCAGTCATCACCCCTGTGTGATGACGTGGAAAGTACCCCCACCCCCAGTGTGACGGTACTGGTCAATACCGGTACTACAGGTGTCGGATGTGGTACCGGTGGTACATGCGGTACTGTCGTTGCCTCGTCACAGGGTGACCCAAAGGCAACTGCAAGTGTGGATGACACTAAAAGTCCCACGCTTGCTGACCTGATCAAGTCACAGGAGTCCTTGCGTAAGGACCAGGCTAGAGCTCGGGCGAAATTTCGCGTGGAGCTCGCAAAGCCGAAAGCCTCGGACATCGAGTCTATCCTGCAGCTATATGCTGATGGGGAGCACCCGGATTGGTCGGTTTTGTCTGCTAAATTGGAAGCAGCAAGACCTTTCCAAATCCGGAAAGCAACCTTCCCGATGGTCTTGGAGACGGGCCAGTCCTTGACCCGTACTCCAAATGGGAAAATTTTATCCTCTCTGATGCGAGACCACGGCAATCCGGTCTTTGAAAGTCTATTGGAGAGCCGGTCAATTGCTCAGGTATCCAAAATGCCTGGGGGAAACATCAGAGTGATGGTCACCACGGCGGATGCCTGCCAACAGTTGGAGTGTCAGCCGGTGACTATCCTTGGGGAAAAGTATTTTTTTCGAGAGTTTGATACTCTTGAAACAAAGTACTACCTCGATGTTTTCGGCGTAGGCGTGGAGGAAGAACGGAACAACATTCTCCGTGCTCTTCACCAACTAGGATGTCAAGTGGTGTATGACACCTTCCGCGAGACGATTCCCACAAAGGCAGTGGTGATGTCGACTTGGCGAGTTTACTTCGGTAGTTTGACGTGCCCCCAACAACTGGTTCGAGTTTGTAAAGTAATTGAACAAATCGCTTACGACAAACAGCTCTACCCAGTACGGGGTAAGAATGCTCCTATTCCAACGGAACGACCACGTTTTGGTCAACGTGGTCCTTATTGCTTGGATTTGGGTGCTACATCAACCCCGGGAGCACGGCAACACCAAAGCAAGCAAAACAATCCAAAACAACGCAAAAATCAATCTGCAACTCAGATTCACAACACCCAAAGACAACAAAAGAACCAGAAACATACAACCGAACCAGCGGCACTCGTGGTGGCACCACAAAAGGTGGTGAATCCAGTTCCCAGTAAGGAATTGGTGGCGAGAAAACCTGACCGGAAGCTCTCCGATCAAATCTCGTTGGAGCTCAACACTCCCCCCACTATCACACCACCAGGAGCACAAGCTTTATTGCAACCCACACCTCCCATCCTCCAACTGACCAGTCAGTCATACTCACAACCACGGGTAGAGCGGGATGGGGATGTATCCATGAAGTTGGCTTGGACGAGTGGAAAACGTAATCGGGTGGAGCCGTTCGACCAAATGGTCTCCAAAGCACCACCTCTTGCGCTTCCAAAACTAGCGACGAGTAACTATTTTTCCGTGCTCGCAACTATGGAGGTGGAGATCGAAGAAGTAACAGCGGTTGCCAATCCAGAGAATGGCAATCGCGTCCAAATCATCCCCGTGAAAGCACGGATGCCAAAAGAGGTGGCCACCTCGAAAGAGGCGGCACACTTTTATCAAAACCGTCATACAACAATCGAGAAATCGGAACGACCAACCCGAGTTGGTGAAATAGGGGAGCTGATGGAAATCGATTCGAAAAATGCCCTTCACTCACTCCGACCGGACAAGCTGGTTCAAGCGGATTCTTGCATCCCTCATGTGCGGAAGCTAATCCAGTTCTGCACAAATCCGGACAAAATCATCCGAGCGGCACTTGATCATCCGATCACAATGAATGGTGTGCTACTTTCGTGTATGGAGTCGAATGATAAAGCTTTGGATGAAGTGGCTCATCTACTTATGATAAATCGCGTTTTTGCAACTCACAATCTCGGCGAAGATGTTACGTTTGCGACACGATGGAGTCGCCACGTTGGTGGAAAAGTTCCCTCCAAGCGATCTGTACTGTTCGAGAAAGTAATGTCGTGGTGGACGTCAGTGCCGGACATCGTTATCGGTTTGACTCGAGCAACGAAAGCTCTCGCGTTGTTGGAACTTTTATTCATGTGTACTGCTCCGACATTCTACACCAACGACCACTGGATCCAATATCTCACCGATGGACCAGTGATCTGGATTCCGGGTCATCATTGTCGTTTACTTCCAACCAATGTGATCATATCCTTCTTCCGCTCCGACGTTGGGATAAAGTGTTGGTCTCAATGGTTTGGAGGTAGATGGCGTGGACTTCTCCATGGTGACATCGCTGAGCTTTCCGTCAATCTCAGCTTTTTTCCAGAGGAACACACAACACTTCACCTCTCACAACAAGATGGTGAAATGAGGTTGATTACTGGTCCACTTCAGCGTGAATGCTAAGGGCTCCTCGATTATTTCGACGTGGAACAATGTCTCAGCACTCACGGTGAATGTTAATGGAATTCATAAAAATGGTCATCTTTTTATCGACCACATCGTATCACAATACTCCATTTGTTGTGTTCAAGAAACCAAGTTTCACGATCACAACCAACTGGAATCATTTCAATTTTTATTATCCTCAAAAATGCAGCACAAAATGTTTGTCAATGATCACAACAGTGCTTTTCTCCATCCGACTCAAAACCGCAGTGGCGGCGTCATGACAATCCTTCGTTCGGACTTTCCCGGTTATACAACAGCTGAGGAACTCACCGATCGAAGCATTCGAAATCGCTATTTGGTTCTGCGTCTTCTCATTCACGATGCACCGGTGTATATTCACAATGTGTATGCACCGGTCAAGTCCGAGGAACGAGTGGGTTTTTATGAGTTATTGCTTTCCAACACTTTCGAATCGACCGCAACACATATCGTATTTGGTGATTTCAACACACCACTCGATCCAGCTATCGATGCTTCGAGTGGAACAATTCGACACGAACCAAGTCGATTAGCGTGTTTGGAATGGCTTTCACAGTTGGGTGTGGTAGACGCTTGGCGAATCCAGCATCCGACTGAAAAAGTATTTACAGGACCATTACCGCGCAAGAATCGACTTGATTATATCTGCATGTCGGAAGAGCTATTCAATATGGTATACAAAACCTCTGAGTATTTTCGTCCACGACATGCGGGAGATCATCTGGCACAAAAAGTAACTTTTGCAAATCCAACTCAATCACCCGGTCGAGGATATTGGAAATGCTCATTACGCCTATTTGAATATCCTAAAGTTGTCGAAGCAATCAAATTGGAACCGATTTTGGTGCTCGAACAGTTACGGACAACTTCGAATCCCGGTAAAATGTGGGAAAGTTGGAAGACGAAAATCAAGAAACAGCTTCAAAGCATTGAAAAAAAGGTTGCAAAAGATAGCCGACGTGATGTTGAGTCTAGCCAGCGTGTTTTGGAAGTCGCAGCAGCTCGATATCGCATTCAGACACCAATGAGTCACGGTATTTTTACGAATCGAGTCTCCAACAATTTCGAATTTCAGTCGAAAACAACGCGAAATACAACCAAGATGAAAGTTTCGACCATCACGTGAAGCATATGGAGAACTCTTCAAAGCATTTTTTTCGCCCTCCGGATAGTTCTTGTCGTCGCGTGCCGATCGAAAATGTTACCAAAAAATGTGGTACCGTGACATCGAACCCGAGGGAGATTATTGACGAATTCAGAGATCATTGGGGTGGTGTCATGGGCTCTCTTTATAGCTCAGAGACCGACTCAAATGTTCCAAGTGACAGAAAGCAAAAAAAGTTACTCGATTCGATTCAAGTTTCACTTGCCTCAGCAGAGCAAGAACGTCTCTCAACTCGGTTAAGTACGACCGAGATGGCGGAAGCGATCAAGCACATGCGGAGTAGTTCTTCTCCAGGTATGGATGGACTACCAGCTGCATTTTATCAGCTTGATCCGGAAACGTTTGGAGAGTGTCTGAAGATCGTGTTCGAATATCAGCTGGAAAGAGGAATTTTACTTCGATCACAACGTCACTCAGCAATCACACTTTTATACAAGAAAGGATCACGAGGTGATCCTGGCAACTATCGACCGATCGCACTACTTTGCGTCGATGTGAAAGTACTTTCAAAAGTGTTGGCGTATCGATTGCAACGTTTTTTGCCAAAATTGATCCATCAAGATCAAAAAGCATTTGTGCGTGGAAGGTCACTGCATCATCATATTCGACATCTCACCGACATCCAAGACTTGGTCACTCATCGTGGGGAGGAAGCTTATGCGACTTTTCTCGACTTTGAGAAAGCTTATGATCGAGTCAATTGGACGTACATGTTTCGCGTTTTGGAAAAATGGGCGTTGGAAAAAGTTTCATCGACTGGGTTCGTCTTTTGTACAATAACACAAAGGCGCAGTTGATGATTAATGGAAATATCACACCATCTATTACACCACAACGTGGAGTGAAACAAGGTGATCCTCTCTCAGCATTACTTTTTCTGATGACGATCGAACCTTTGGGAAATTTACTTCGTCAACATGAAGAACATGGCATTTGGATTAATGGCACGACTGTCGCAACTGGATTATTTTTTGCGGACGATTCGACATTGCTTTCAGAGACACCAAATGGTGTTTTGACGCAACTCGAACTCGTCCAAGTCTATTGCGATGGATCGGGTGCGAAACTCAACTTGAGTAAATCATCTTTGCTCTCGTTGAATCGGACCATGCCGTGTCCATGTATTCCCAATTTGACCATAATGGGTCCGGAGGATTCGGTCAAGTATTTGGGTATTCCGTTCGGCCAGACACCGACTCATTCGATGGTTATTTCAACTCTCGACAAGCGTTTTTACGATGGGTTTGGTGCATGGTTTCGACGAGCACGAACTGTTCGTGGTCGACTACTGGTTGCGCAGACGATGATTTTATCACGTTTGTGGCATTACACGATGCACGTAGACATACCAGCAGCGACAATTCGACAGTGGCAATCGATGTTAAATCGATTTGTGCTTGGTCGGAAACACAAAAAAGATTCAAAACATGTTCACCTACTCAGCAAAGAGTTTTTATATCTTCGCCGACAAGATGGTGGACTACAAGTTCCTTTTTTGGTGGGACGACTAAAGCTACAACGTATTCAATTCCTTCAGCAGTTCGCATCCGATGCGTCAACAATTATTCCTGCGAATTGGACAACAGCTTCGACGGAATTATTACAACTTATTCAACCTCCCTTTGGACCACACAAGCCGATGGATATATTCACCATCGCACCAAATCGACATGGAAAAATGGTTCAATGGGAGAGCATATCATCATGGTGGAAAAACGCATTTAGAATGTGGCATCAGATGGATTGGAGCATTTCAATATCAGATTTAAATGTTTCACAACGCCGTCAGTACTACATGGAACAGCCGATGTGGTTTCACTGCGACCAAAAGTTACATTACGAAGCTGCTACTCGTCATCCGAGTACGCAGAACGTTTGGTACAATCTTGGCATGGTGGATGAACCACATCGAACATTTCGAAAAACGTTTGCTACACTTTTCGACGTTCGAAGTTTGCAAGACTTTTTTCGTGAAAGCGACACATGGCCAACGAAGGAAGATTTCGTCGCCAACTATTACAACGACGAAGAGCAGAACACCTCGGATATGTCTGAAGAAAGGTTGCTGAGTCGACTTTACAATGAAATCACTCAGATTCTCCAGCGTATCCACTCGACGATTGGTCTCATCACTTGGATTATACCAACTACAAGTGGCAGATCATTTTATGTGGGAGTAAAAAGCAAGGAAAGGAAAACATTATTTTCCATCTATTCCACGCTCACAACTCTCACGAATCGTCTGGAAACCTCCCGAACCAACCAAGAGTCATCCGATGTCGACACATTGGTCATCACGGGAGAGATCGGACGCACTGGATTCAGAACGAGTTCGAACTTTTATGGCTACATCACGGCATCTTCGAAACGTGTATTACCAATTTTCGAGGATTTACAGTTTCGTCTAGCCTTTCGAATGTTGCCAGTTCGATCTCGTTTCTGGTTCTTAACAAATATTCAGCCCGACATTATCTTGTGCACGCAGCCTTCGTGTGGGGCAGTGGAATCCGATCACCATCTCTTTCTAGATTTTGGATTGTCAAGGATTTCATTACACTGTTTATCTGGTTTTTTAACTACCTTCCTTATCCTATCATGAGTCCCTGACCGTGTAAATATCACTTAAGTCTGACTTCAAACCTAGGGAGGCAGATATTTTCCAAGCTTATTGCTTGGGTGGGCTCAAACCGCTGCCCACACTGCCGGGAATCGAACTAACGACCTCCGGCAGGGGCTCCGTGCGCTCAAGTGCTTAACCGACTGAGCTGGGTACGGAACCCCTCAACATCTCTTTCTAGAGTGCGATCACACGGCACAGTTATGGAGGGAGTTACTCCCTAGTTGGGATCAGTTTTTCTCCTCTCGACCACGATGGACGCATATTGCATGTGCAATCGTACCGACACTACGGTCGGATTGGAAAGACTATTTCGACATTATCTCAGATTTATGGCTTGCATTGCAAGCGGTGACACTGCACTTCGTCTGGACAGATCGGAATCGTCGTTTGTTCGATCATCGATCAGCAACTCCGACAGTTCCAGCACTTTCCGTCATTTACACCACGTTTGGTGCGCACGTTCGGTACTTTCGAAGACAGTGTTACGACCAAGAGGAACGCATTCGGCTTGCAAAGGTAGTGAATCAACTCGCAAAGCAAGGATCATTTGGTGGATTTTTCAGAAGTCGAAGATCATTGCTGCGGGTCCGGCACAGGCGAGTGGAACGGCAAGTGCAACTCAGATCCTAGTCCTAGTTGGCTGGTTTTCTCACCGTAGTGTGGCGCACACTAATTTGCAAACCACGGTACTTTTGGACCATTTTTACAACTTAACAACCTTTTCACTTTTACAGCCTTTACAAGCTGGACACAGTCTCGTATCAAGGGTGCTGAGGCTACTACGATACGAGATTATCAACGAGACGACGTTTTATTATCTCTCACAGGTATTTCACGAAACGTTTTTTATATGTATATATGTTATTTAAGATAGCCTAGGCAACTAGAGAAGTCAGTTAGTCTAATTCTAGTAATATAGACACCTTCAACTGAGCTATACGACCCACTTCTCAATTTGCCGGCTACTACGTAACCCGCAAAACGAATACAACAAAGCGCCTTTTCAGCAAAACACGCACTTTTCCACCCTCACCTGTCAAAGACAATGGTTACTATCGACATATCCAGCTTACCTATCGTTACATCCCCTGATGTGGGTAGTACTTCTACATGTAATGTGTCCGTTACTGACACGTTACCGGCGGAAAGTACAGCTACCCGCACACCTCTACCGTCCGACTCTACCGCGTCCGCTGAGGTTATTGGCCAATCCGAGACCAAGATGGAGATAGAGACGCCTCTCTCTCCCACTCCTATTTCTGCCAATTAGCCGGTACCAATGGAGGTTGATGACAACACCGCGTCATCAGCTTCGAAACCGGTTAAAACGACGAGTGAAACCGACCATCGCCCAAGTTTAGCCGAAATCTTGAAAGGTCAAGAAGAAGTTCGCAAGGACAAAGCTATAAAAAAAGCGAAGTGGAAGGTTGAGATGCCAAAACCTTTAGCATCAGATTTACGTGCTATCGAACAACTCTTTCAAGACGGACGTCCGTCCTGGGACGTTTTGGCTGTACACTTGGCGGCAGCAAAGCCGTTTATACTGCCAAGTGCAAAGTATTCGATCGTCCTGGAGACGGGACAAACTTCTGTACGCACATCACCCGCCCAAATACTACAATCGTTCGTTCGAGATCATGGGAACACGATTCTCGACGATTTATTTGATGCGGGGAAAATTGGCCAACTGGCTCAATTACCTGGGGGTAATTTACGCCTTCTCGTCACGAGCGAGGAAGTTTGCCAGAAGTTGGCTCATGAGACGATTACCCTCATGGGGAACCAGTACTCATTCCGAGAGTTCGATGTGCTCGGGTCAAGATACTTCATGGACATTTTCGGAATTGGACCGGAAATGTCCACAATAACAATTGCATCAGCACTGCATCGTCTTGGCTGCGATGTTTTGTATGAAAACTTTCGTGAAGCAGTGGCTTCTAAACGGCTATCCATGTCTACGTGGAGAGTGTACTTTCGCTCCACGTCATGTCCTGAACCTCTGGTCGTGGCTGGAAAAGTTTGCGAGCAAATTTGTATCGAAGGGAGATACTATTTGGCTCGCGGAAAAGGGGCTACGTTACCTGTTGAGCGATTTAGGATGGGTCAGCGCAGTCCACACTGCTTATTGCTGCCAGTGAACACTCCGAAACCGACTCAGCGAGCGACGAACCCCCCGACTCCAAAAACTGAATCCAAATCGGTGCCAAGCAAGCGCACCGGAAAAACAACAAAACCAGCTCAAGAGAAGCAAAACATAAATGATAAAGATAAAAAATCTACCTCTAGTAAGGCTACAAGTTCATCTAAAACTGATGAAACATTCTGTCCTCCGACAACTGCCGAAGTTACTACATCGGACCGTCATCAGAAGGCATCTACGTCGCCTGTTCCAGAAGCGGAAGAGAAGCTTGGAAGCAGTGATTCCCATCCTGCTGAGGAATCAAAACAAGCAGAAGAATCACAACCAGCTTCTTGCACAGTTGTTCGCTCAAACAACAAAAGGAACCGCTCGTTAGACAGCTTCAAAAGCCTGCTCAGTAAAGCTCCTCCAAAAACACTGAAGGGCTCGCCACCAGCAATTTTTTTAGATGTGCTTAGCACTATCGATGTGGAATATACAAAGATAGATGTTACTACGAATCCAGCGTTCGGAAAGCGCTATCATATCGTTCCTACCAATGTTGTGGTACCTAAAGATGTAGCTACTTCGAAAGAAGCGGCTCACTTTTTCACAAAAAAGCACACCAAAATCGTGAAGGATTCTCGTCCTACTCGTGTGGGGGAAGTGGTGAACTTGTTGGCAGAAGATCTACTGACAGCACAGATCCCAACGAAGCCCGATCGGCTTCTTCAAGAGGACATTCACGTGTCCAAGGCGGAGAAGCATCTTGAATTCACGTGCAATGGAGATAGCCTTCTCCAGTTTGCATTTACTCACCCGATCGCATTACATGGATTGCTTAATAAGGGTATGCGATCGAATGATCCGTGTTTAGCTGAAGTGGTGCAAGTCCACACGATCAATCGTATACTTGCTGCATCCAACCCGAATTTGGACACCACTTTCATTACAAAATGGTCGAAAAAGATTGGGGGAAAAGTCCCAACAAAACGTCAAGCTTTGTTTGACGCAACCAATAGTTGGTGGACGGATTCACCTGAAGTGGAAGAGCTCACTCGGGCCACCAAATCGCTCGCCTTCTCCGAGATCATGCTGATGTGCACTGCTCCGGCCGTTTTTCATAATGACCACTGGATTCAACACATCACTGGTCGCCCGGTTCTTTGGATACCGACACACCATTGTCGCTTACTACACACCAATGCACTGATTATGATATTGCGCTCCCCACTAGGCACACTTGGCCTTAGTGAGTGGTTTGATGCGCAGTGGGATATTCCCCTTTACGACAATTTGGAAGCCATTCAGCTTTCGACAAATTTTCTACCCGATGAAGTGTCTATTTTGCAACTGAGCGAAGTAGATGGAGTAGAAACACTCGTCGCGGGTGCTCTCTCTGTTCAGTATTAAGGGAAGCTTATCAGATTAGAATTCTTGGACCAATAAAACCATTCTATCAGTCAATACGAACGGAATCAAAAAGAATGGTCACCTTGCAATTCAACATACGTTTTCAAAATACGCACTTTGCTGCGTGCAGGATACTCGTTTTCGTAATCGTCAGCACTTGGAGACGTTTCGCTTCCACCTGACATCGACCTTCAGAACTAAATCGTTTCTTAGTGATACGAATAGTCTTCACTCTCACCCCTCTCGGGAACGAGTAAACGGTGTTATGACCATTTTTCGGAGCGATTTTCCTGGATTTGAAACTGCTAAAGCCATGCACAACGTCAAAGTTCCAGATCGTTATCTGGTGGTCCGTTTGGTGGTTCATGGAGCACCAGTATACGTCCACAACGTTTATGCTCCGGTGGATTCAACGGAACGAAAGCCTTTTTTCGATCAGCTTCCAATTGGATCATTCGAAGCAACGCATCACATATCGTCTGTGAAGATCTCAACACAACTCTCTGTCCAAGTCTGAATTGTTCTAGTGGTGCATATCGCCATGAACCAAGTCGCCTCTCGTGTTTGGAATGGCTTTCAAACTTGGGTGTTCTCGATGCTTGGCGTCACCAGCATCCCGAAGAGCGTATCTTTACTGGCCCTCAGCCACGACGTAATCGATTGGATTACATCCTTTTGTCGGAACACCTATTCCGTACAATTTATAAGGATTCAAATTATGCCACTCTTCCTCACACGGGGGATCATTTGGCACATGTACTCAAGTTTGCAAATCCGATCCAACTTCAGGGCCGTGGTTACTGGAAATGTCCTCTCTCATTATTCGAGTACCCAGTAATCATCGAGGCGATTGAAGTGGACGCGGAACGCATTTTGGCAAAGCTTCGTGCTTCTTCCAGTCCCGGAAAGGATTGGGAGCGTTGGAAGAAGTATATGAAGCGTTTACTTAAGCAAATTCAAAAGATGATTCGACGTCAAGAGGAAGATGAGCTCGTTCGAGCTCAATCGGAGTTGGAACATGCTGCATCCGCCTATCGAATGTCAGATCAGAGAAAAGAAAAGAAGATTTACAAGGACGCTCTTCATTATTATCACGAACGAGTGAAGAGCTCGTCAAAGTACAATCAAGACTCCGCGTTCGACCACCAGTTGCGAAATGTGGAGAAATCATCGAGATACTTCTTTCGTCCGCTGGATTGAACTTGTCATCGGGTTCCATTGGAAGAAGTCCTCCTTCCGAATGGCAAAGTATCAAAGAATCCATTTGAAATCACCCTTCAGTTCACCGATCATTGGGGTGGAATTATGGGTGATAAGGAAAGTTCAGCTGGAGTCCCACTCCGTCCTTGCATTCAAAAACAAAAAACGCTTCTCGACTCAATTACCAAAACATTAAACAGCTCTGATGAGTCGTTTCTTTCTGCTCCATTAACTAAATCGGAAATGGAAGGAGCCATCAAAACTATGCGCGGACACTGATCACCTGGAATGGATGGACTGCCGGCAGCATTCTACCAACTTGCTCCGAGTGTCTTTGGTGAATGTTTGCAAATTGTCTTTGACGATCAACTTCGTCGAGGCTCTCTGCTGCGCTCTCAGCGTAGTTCGGCAATCACGTTGCTTTACAAAAAAGGATCTCGAGCAGATCCTGGCAACTATCGTCCTATAGCATTAATATGCGTGGATGTGAAAGTGCTGTCAAAGGTACTTGCCTATCGACTCCAGAAAATGCTTCCGAAATTGATTCACGAAGACCAAAAAGCATTTCTGAGAGGCAGATCCATCCACCACCACATTCGATACATGAGTGATCTACAAGATTTTATCACTCATCGTGGCGAGGAAGCATATGCAACCTTTCTCGATTTTGAGAAAGCGTACGATCGAGTGGATTGGTCGTACATGTTTGCTGTGCTTTCGAAAATGAACCGCGGAAATTCGTTTATCAAGTGGACAAAGCTTCTATACACCAACACGAATGTTTCGCTGTTGTTGACTGGAACGCTTTCACCAAAGATCACTTCTTTCTCGCGGAGTCAAACAAGGTGATCCACTCTCCGCATTGCTCTTTCTTATGACGATTGAGCCGTTGGGAAATTTGTTGCGGAGACATGAAGGACCTGGTATTTGTATCACTCTAATGGATACATCAACAAGTTTATTCTTTGCGGACGACTCCACTTTGTTATCGTCTTCGCTCGGCGGGGTGGAGGCTCAGCTTGATGTCCTTCAACACTATTGTGATGGTTCAGGAGCAAAGTTAAATCTTTCAAAGTCGACTTTACTTCCTCTTAACCGTCATCAAGCCTGTCAGCCGTTCGCTTTAGTGAAAGTTCTATCACGGTGCGAGTCGGTCAAGTATTTGGGAATTCCTTTCAGTCAATCACCAGTGAGTGATTTGATGATTGAATTCCTAGAAGATCGTTTCTATGGTGGTTTTCGTCAGTGGTTTCGCCGAGCAAGAACGGTGCGTGGACGTTTATTGGTGGCACAGACCATGGTTTTGTCACGATTATGGCATTTCACGACACATTTTAGTATCCCGAAACATTTACTGCGACGATGGCAATCGATGTTAAACCGATTTGTGCTGAGTCGAAAGTATGAGCGGGATTCAACACACGTGCAGCTCATTCGATCGGAACTTTTATATCTGCCTTATTCACAAGGTGGTTTACAGGTTCCGATGATCGAGAAGCAATTAATGAAACAACGACTCCAATTTCTACAACAATTTGCACTACATTCCAGTACACCTGTTCCAAGCAACTGGACATTGCCTGGTATGGAAATTGTGAAGAGCATCTTACCCAACTTTGGACCGTTCAAGCCGCTCGATATCTTAACGACATCGCCGCGTCGGCATGCTACCATGGTTCGTTGGAATGTAGCGTCATCGTGGTGGAAGCAGACGTGCGTTTGGTGGAGTCAGAGTAAGTGGGAACTCACACCCCAGACCTTGTCTTCACAGGAGCAATACATCGGTATGTTAAATGCTCCTGTCTGGCTGCAGGTGGATTCTCATCTTCACTTTGAGCAACGGCAACGTTCTACTAGTGCGGTTGCTCATCGTCGATGTATGGGAATGGTCCCGGAACCTGCGCGTACTTTTAGGATGCAATTCGCTCAAGCGTTCCGCATCCGTTCTCTACGTGATTTGTTCGGTGGAAGATCAACTTGGTTCAATTCGTCTTCCGAGTTTGTCTTGCGTTTCAGTACGCATACAGTTGGAAATTCAGCGGAAGTAGCCAAGACAAAGCTTTTACGACGCTTGTACGTGGAAGCTACTCAAATTTTACGTCGCATTCAACCGGAGGGCGTTTTGTTGTGTCCAGAGCGTTCCATTGCAAAGGCGTATCCCGTTCAGTTTGGCATTCAAATTTCGAATACGAAGGTTTTCTTTCCGACTATTCCTAGGAATCAACTCTTTCGACTTGTTGGGAAAGCAGAACCACCGGATGAGCCTCACCGACTGCTGCTTCACATACCAGAGAGAGACCGGCCAAGTGCTTCGACTTGGGTAAAGGATTTCTCAACGGGTTTTAAACGTCTTCGAGGACGGTTATTACCAATATACTCGGACATTCAGCTCCGACTTACATATTCAATGTTACCAGTGCGATCCCGGTTCTAGTTTCTGAAGCAAGCTCATCCGGAAATCATCCTGTGTACGCAGGAGCATTATGATGAGGTGGAAAGTAGGAGGACATACCCGATTCGGAAGGAGTTATTTCCTTCTTGGACAGCTTTCCTTTCAGGTCGTCTTAAGTGGACTAACATTGCGTGTCTACGACTTCCTCTCCTTCGAGACAGGTGTAAGCCATTCAGGATGGTGCTAGAAGATCTTTGGTTTGCATTGGTTGAATGTAAGCTTGTACACATTGCGGACTTCTTCGCCCTACTTGGTTCGAATAGTGCGTAATCAAGATGAAAAAAAGCTTTTTTTCGGCAGGATGTAGTGTTCGCTCAAGTATCTATTTATTTCTTAGCTTTGGCCTTCATTTTCATTACATATCACTAACTAGTGTAGAAAACTTGGCAGTACTATGGAAGCGTACTTTCTTGCTATCAGTCAATACAGCAGAAAAGTAGGAGATACACGTAGCCACCTGAGGGAGTACAAAGCATTGGACAGGAATAGAAATATGTTCTCATATGATATTGAACCAAAGAGAATGTACAATATGCTACCTCCATTACAACGAGAAAGGTATTTTGCATGAACGGGTCGGGTCATCAACCAACTCACCTTATTGTAAGGCTTCACATGTTCATCACTTCAGTAGCAGTAGCGAAAAGTATTGCTAATCGATAGCTTCACAACATTGCTGGAATGCTCGCGCGGAAAGGTATTTGGTTTCTGCATTGTGGTGAAGATACAACGTCACGCTACTTTGTGCAATATCCTACATCAGCTATACATCATCGTCATTATTAAAATTTCAGTAGTGCTGCACTTTCCCTTCATCCTTTTAGAGGGAATCTATTCACTAAAGTAGTAGCAGATAGAGAAAGTCATATGCGAAAGATGTAATTAGAGCACGAATACAGATATCTTATGTCGTGATCAGACGCATGTAAGCGACCATCATGTATGATTGAACGAATATTTCTGGTAAATCAGTAGCTTTGATGGGTTCATCAATGCAACGCGCAAAAAAAAACTTGTACTCATTGCGGACTTCTTCGCCCTACTTGGTTCGAATAGTGCGTAATCAAGATGAAAAAAAGCTTTTTCTCGGCAGGATGTAGTGTTCGCTCAAGTATCTATTCATTTCTTAGCTTTGGTCTTCACTTTTCATTACATATCACTAACTAGTGTAGAAAACTTGGCAGTACTATGGAAGCGTACTTTCTTGCTATCAGTCAATACAGCAGAAAAGTAGGAGATACACGTAGCCACCTGAAGGAGTACAAAGCATTGGACAGGAATAGAAATATGTTTTCATATGATATTGAACCAAAGAGAATGTACAATATGCTACCTCCATTACAACGAGAAAGGTATTTTGCATGAACGGGTCGGGTCATCAACCAACTCACCTTATTGTAAGGCTTCACATGTTTATCACTTCAGTAGCAGTAGCGAAAAGTATTGCTAATCGATAGCTTCACAACATTGCTGGAATGCTCGCGCGGAAAGGTATTTGGTTTTTGCATTGTGGTGAAGATACAACGTCACGCTACTTTGTGCAATATCCTACATCAGCTATACATCATCGTCATTATTAAAATTTCAGTAGTGCTGCACTTTCCCTTCATCCTTTTAGAGGGAATCTATTCACTAAAGTAGTAGCAGATAGAGAAAGTCATATGCGAAAGATGTAATTAGAGCACGAATACAGATATCTTATGTCGTGATCAGACGCATGTAAGCGACCATCATGTATGATTGAACGAATATTTCTGGTAAATCAGTAGCTTTGATGGGTTCATCAATGCAACGCGCAAAAAAAAACTTGTACTCATTGCGGACTTCTTCGCCCTACTTGGTTCGAATAGTGCGTAATCAAGATGAAAAAAAGCTTTTTCTCGGCAGGATGTAGTGTTCGCTCAAGTATCTATTCATTTCTTAGCTTTGGTCTTCACTTTTCATTACATATCACTAACTAGTGTAGAAAACTTGGCAGTACTATGGAAGCGTACTTTCTTGCTATCAGTCAATACAGCAGAAAAGTAGGAGATACACGTAGCCACCTGAAGGAGTACAAAGCATTGGACAGGAATAAAAATATGTTTTCATATGATATTGAACCAAAGAGAATGTACAATATGCTACCTCCATTACAACGAGAAA
>CAJNAR010000098.1:0-24827 GCA_905220665.1 Albugo candida | reverse complement strand
ACTTGTCATAGAATACAGCGTATCAGTGCAAGCAACAAACACAGGCATATCCTCTGAGTTTATTCTCCAGCTCGATGAAAAACACAGATATGTCCATTCTAAACCGATGAAGAAAGAAACCTTTCGTATCACTTCGATCTTGACAAGATTTTTAATACGCTCGATTTGCCCAATGTTTGTGATGTCATCATGCAATCCTCCATGTCGGTATCGATGCATAGAAGTAGTTAAAAAAGTCTGTTTCAGTTACGTGACGCACTCCAGACGTTATGATTGAGACTTGAATCCACTCCGGAAAAGGACGCTAGTTCAGATTCCATAAGACACGAGAAAAAAAAATATTCTCGTTGTGGTCCGTTACCATCGGGTGTTTTCAGAAAGTTCCACAAAATATTTGTGAAAGTGCTGCAGAAACGCAATATCAATAAAAAATAGGACAGGTTTATTTTTGTTCGACGAGACAAAATACATTTCAGATCTGGTCCGTTCACAGCAATAGTATTCATTGACAAAACACATCATACTAACGATGTGATTGTGAGAACACGATTCGAATGGATATAAAATGATGGCTGCTACATGCGGCCTTGGGTCTTGTTCCGTGCAGGTTATCCGGAGAGATGGCTGCGCACTGTCATAGAATACAGCGTATCAGTGCAAGCAACAAACACAGGCATATCCTCTGAGTTTATTCTCCAGCTCGATAAAAAACACAGATATGTCCATTCTAAACCGATGAGGAAAGATACCTTTCGTACTCTATCACTTCGATCTTGACAAGATTTTTTGATACGCTCGATTTGCCCAATGTTTGTGATGTCATCATGCAATCCTCCATGTCGGTATCGATGCACAGAAGTAGTTAGAAAAGTCTGTTTCAGTTACGTGACGCACTCCAGACGTTATGATTTAGACTTGAATCCACTCCGGAAAAGGACGCTAGTTCAGATTCCATAAGACACGTGAAAAAAAAATATTCTCGTTGTGGTCCGTTACCATCGGATGTTTTCAGAAAGTTCCACAAAATATTTGTGAAAGTGCTGCAGAAACGCAATATCAATAAAAAATAGGACAGGTTTATTTTTGTTCGACGAGACAAAATACATTTCAGATCTGGTCCGTTCACAGCAATAGTATTCATTGACAAAACACATCATACTAATGATGTGATTGTGAGAACACGATTCGAATGGATATAAAATGATGGCTGCTACATGCGGCCTTGGGTCTTTTTCCGTGCAGGTTATCCGGAGAGATGGCTGCGCACTGTCATAGAATACCGCGTATCAGTGCAAGCAACAAACACAGGCATATCCTCTGAGTTTATTCTCCAGCTCGATAAAAAACACAGATATGTCCATTCTAAACCGATGAGGAAAGATACCTTTCGTACTCTATCACTTCGATCTTGACAAGATTTTTTGATACGCTCGATTTGCCCAATGTTTGTGATGTCATCATGCAATCCTCCATGTCGGTATCGATGCACAGAAGTAGTTAAAAAAGTCTGTTTCAGTTACGTGACGCACTCCAGACGTTATGATTTAGACTTGAATCCACTCCGGAAAAGGACGCTAGTTCAGATTCCATAAGACACGAGAAAAAAAATATTCTCGTTGTGGTCCGTTACCATCGGATGTTTTTAGAAAGTTCCACAAAATATTTGTGAAAGTGCTGCAGAAACGCAATATCAATAAAAAATAGGACAGGTTTATTTTTGTTCGACGAGACAAAATACATTTCAGATCTGGTCCGTTCACAGCAATAGTATTCATTGACAAAACACATCATACTAACGATGTGATTGTGAGAACACGATTCGAATGGATATAAAATGGTGGCTGCTACATGCGGCCTTGGGTCTATTGTTCCGTGCAGGTTATCCGGAGAGATGGCTGCGCACTGTCATAGAATACAGCGTATCAGTGCAAGCAACAAACACAGGCATATCCTCTGAGTTTATTCTCCAGCTCGATAAAAAAACACAGATATATCCATTCTAAACCGATGAGCAAAGATACCTTTCGTACTCTATCACTTCGATCTTGACAAGACTTTTTGATACGCTCGATTTGCCCAATGTTTGTGATGTCATCATGCAATCCTCCATGTCGGTATCCATGCACAGAAGTAGTTAGAAAAGTCTGTTTCAGTTACTTGACGCACTCCAGACGTTATGATTTAGACTTGAATCCACTCGGGAAAGGGACGCTAGTTCAGATTTTAGAAGACTAGAGAAAAAATATTCTCGGTGTGGTCCGTTACCATCGGATGAATTCAGAAAGTTACACAAAATATTTGTGAAAGTGCTGCAGAAACGCAATATCAATAAAAAATAGGACAGGTTTATTTTTGTTCGACGAGACAAAATACATTTCAGATCTGGTCCGTTCACAGCAATAGTATTCATTGACAAAACACATCATACTAACGATGTGATTGTGAGAACACGATTCGAATGGATATAAAATGATGGCTGCTACATGCGGCCTTGGGTCTATTGTTCCGTGCAGGTTATCCGGAGAGATGGCTGCGCACTGTCATAGAATACAGCGTATCAGTGCAAGCAACAAACACAGGCATATCCTCTGAGTTTATTCTCCAGCTCGATAAAAAAACACAGATATGTCCATTCTAAACCGATGAAGTAAGAAACCTTTCGTACTCTATCACTTCGATCTCGACAAGATTTTTTGATACGCTTGATTGCTAAATATTTCTGATGTCATCATGCAATCCTCCATGTCGGTATCGATGCACAGAAGTAGTTAAAAAAGTCTGTTTCAGTTACGTGACGCACTCCAGACGTTATGATTTAGATTTGAATCCACTCGGGAAAGGGACGCTAGTTCAGATTTTAGAAGACTAGAGAAAAAATATTCTCGGTGTGGTCCGTTACCATCGGATGAATTCAGAAAGTTACACAAAATATTTGTGAAAGTGCTGTAGAAACGCAATATCAATAAAAAATAGGACAGGTTTATTTTTGTTCGACGAGACAAAATACATTTCAGATCTGGTCCGTTCACAGCAATAGTATTCATTGACAAAACACATCATACTAATGATGTGATTGTGAGAACACGATTCGAATGGATATAAAATGATGGCTGCTACATGCGGCCTTGGGTCTATTGTTCCGTGCAGGATATCCGGAGAGATGGCTGCGCACTGTCATAGAATACAGCGTATCAGTGCAAGCAACAAACACAGGCATATCCTCTGAGTTTATTCTCCAGCTCGATAAAAAAACACAGATATGTCCATTCTAAACCGATGAAGAAAGAAACCTTTCGTACTCTATCACTTCGATCTCGACAAGATTTTTTGATACGCTTGATTGCTAAATATTTGTGATGTCATCATGCAATCCTCCATGTCGGTATCCATGCACAGAAGTAGTTAGAAAAGTCTGTTTCAGTTACTTGACGCACTCCAGACGTTATGATTTAGATTTGAATCCACTCGGGAAAGGGACGCTAGTTCAGATTTTAGAAGACTAGAGAAAAAATATTCTCGGTGTGGTCCGTTACCATCGGATGAATTCAGAAAGTTACACAAAATATTTGTGAAAGTGCTGCAGAAACGCAATATCAATAAAAAATAGGACAGGTTTATTTTTGTTCGACGAGACAAAATATATTTCAGATCTGGTCCGTTCACAGCAATAGTATTCATTGACAAACACATCATACTAATGATGTGATTGTGAGAACACGATTCGAATGGATATAAAATGATGGCTGCTACATGTGGCCTGGGGTCTATTGTTCCGTGCAGGTTATCCGGAGAGATGGCTGCGCACTGTCATAGAATACAGCGTATCAGTGCAAGCAACAAACACAGGCATATCCTCTGAGTTTATTCTCCAGCTCGATAAAAAAACACAGATATGTCCATTCTAAACCGATGAAGAATGAAACCTTTCGTACTCTATCACTTCAATCTTGACAAGATTTTTGGATACGCTCGATCTGCCCAATGTTTGTGATGTCATCATGCAATCCTCCATGTCGGTATCGATGCATAGAAGTAGTTAAAAAGTCTGTTTCAGTTACGTGACGCACTCCAGACGTTATGATTTAGACTTGAATCCACTCCGGAAAAGGACGCTAGTTCAGATTCCATAAGACAAGAGAAAAAAAAATATTCTCGTTGTGGTCCGTTACCATCGGATGTTTTCAGAAAGTTCACAAAATATTTGTGAAAGTGCTGCAGAAACGCAATATCAATAAAAAATAGGACAGGTTTTTTTTTAAAATACATTTCAGATCTGGTCCGTTCACAGCAATAGTATTCATTGACAAAACACATCATACTAACGATGTGATTGTGAGAACACGATTCGAATGGATATAACATGATGGCTGCTACATGCGGCCTTGGGTCTATTGTTCCGTGCAGGTTATCCGGAGAGATGGCTG
Source organism: Albugo candida (assembly GCA_905220665.1). Classification (NCBI taxonomy): domain Eukaryota; phylum Oomycota; class Peronosporomycetes; order Albuginales; family Albuginaceae; genus Albugo; species Albugo candida. Next base: position 20,403 of record CAJNAR010000098.1, on the reverse strand, counting down.
CGCACTGTCATAGAATACAGCGTATCAGTGCAAGCAACAAACACAGGCATATCCTCTGAGTTTATTCTCCAGCTCGATAAAAAAACACAGATATGTCCATTCTAAACCGATGAAGAAAGAAACCTTTCGTACTCTATCACTTCGATCTTGACAAGACTTTTTGATACGCTCGATTTGCCCAATGTTTGTGATGTCATCATGCAATCCTCCATGTCGGTATCGATGCATAGAAGTAGTTAAAAAGTCTGTTTCAGTTACGTGACGCACTCCAGACGTTATGATTTAGACTTGAATCCACTCCGGAAAAGGACGCTAGTTCAGATTCCATAAGACACGAGAAAAAAAATATTCTCGTTGTGGTCCGTTACCATCGGATGTTTTCAGAAAGTTCCACAAAATATTTGTGAAAGTGCTGCAGAAACGCAATATCAATAAAAATAGGACAGGTTTATTTTTGTTCGACGAGACAAAATATATTTCAGATCTGGTCCGTTCACAGCAATAGTATTCATTGACAAAACACATCATACTAATGATGTGATTGTGAGAACACGATTCGAATGGATATAAAATGATGGCTGCTACATGCGGCCTTGGGTCTATTGTTCCGTGCAGGTTATCCGGAGAGATGGCTGCGCACTGTCATAGAATACAGCGTATCAGTGCAAGCAACAAACACAGGCATATCCTCTGAGTTTATTCTCCAGCTCGATAAAAAAACACAGATATGTCCATTCTAAACCGATGAGGAAAGATACCTTTCGTACTCTATCACTTCGATCTTGACAAGACTTTTTGATACGCTCGATTTGCCCAATGTTTGTGATGTCATCATGCAATCCTCCATGTCGGTATCGATGCACAGAAGTAGTTAGAAAAGTCTGTTTCAGTTACGTGACGCACTCCAGACGTTATGATTTAGACTTGAATCCACTCCGGAAAAGGACGCTAGTTCAGATTCCATAAGACACGAGAAAAAAAAATATTCTCGTTGTGGTCCGTTACCATCGGATGTTTTCAGAAAGTTCCACAAAATATTTGTGAAAGTGCTGCAGAAACGCAATATCAATAAAAAATAGGACAGGTTTATTTTTGTTCGACGAGACAAAATACATTTCAGATCTGGTCCGTTCACAGCAATAGTATTCATTGACAAAACACATCATACTAATGGTGTGATTGTGAGAACACGATTCGAATGGATATAAAATGATGGCTGCTACATGCGGCCTTGGGTCTTGTTCCGTGCAGGTTATCCGGAGAGATGGCTGCGCACTGTCATAGAATACAGCGTATCAGTGCAAGCAACAAACACAGGCATATCCTCTGAGTTTATTCTCCAGCTCGATAAAAAACACAGATATGTCCATTCTAAACCGATGAGGAAAGATACCTTTCGTACTCTATCACTTCGATCTTGACAAGATTTTTTGATACGCTCGATTTGCCCAATGTTTGTGATGTCATCATGCAATCCTCCATGTCGGTATCGATGCACAGAAGTAGTTAGAAAAGTCTGTTTCAGTTACGTGACGCACTCCAGATGTTATTATTTAGACTTGAATCCACTCCGGAAAAGGACGCTAGTTCAGATTCCATAAGACAAGAGAAAAAAAAATATGCTCGTTGTATTCCGTTACCATCGGATGTTTTCAGAAAGTTCCACAAAATATTTGTGAAAGTGCTGCAGAAACGCAATATCAATAAAAAATAGGACAGGTTTATTTTTGTTCGACGAGACAAAATATATTTCAGATCTGGTCCGTTCACAGCAATAGTATTCATTGACAAAACACATCATACTAATGATGTGATTGTGAGAACACGATTCGAATGGATATAAAATGATGGCTGCTACATGCGGCCTTGGGTCTATTGTTAGTGCAGGTTATCCAGAGGGACGGCTGCGCACTGTCATAGAATACAGCGTATTAGTGCAAGCAACAAACACAGGCATATCCTCTGAGTTTATTCTCCAGCTCGATAAAAAACACAGATATGTCCATTCTAAACCGATGAGGAAAGATACCTTTCGTACTCTATCACTTCGATCTTGACAAGACTTTTCGATACGCTCGATCTGCCCAATGTTTGTGATGTCATCATGCAATCTTCCATGTCGGTATCGATGCATAGAAGTAGTTAAAAAAGTCTGTTTCAGTTACGTGACGCACTCCAGATGTTATTATTTAGACTTGAATCCACTCCGGAAAAGGACGCTAGTTCAGATTCCATAAGACAAGAGAAAAAAAAAATATTCTCGTTGTATTCCGTTACCATCGGATGTTTTCAGAAAGTTCCACAAAATATTTGTGAAAGTGCTGCAGAAACGCAATATCAATAAAAATAGGACAGGTTTATTTTTGTTCGACGAGACAAAATATATTTCAGATCTGGTCCGTTCACAGCAATAGTATTCATTGACAAAACACATCATACTAATGATGTGAGTGTGAGAACACGATTCGAATGGATATAAAATGATGGCTGCTACATGCGGCCTGGGGTCTATTGTTAGTGCAGGTTATCCGGAGGGACGGCTGCGCACTGTCATAGAATACAGCGTATTAGTGCAAGCAACAAACACAGGCATATCCTCTGAGTTTATTCTCCAGCTCGATAAAAAACACAGATATGTCCATTCTAAACCGATGAGGAAAGACACCTTTCGTACTCTATCACTTCGATCTTGACAAGACTTTTTAATACGCTCGATCTGCCCAATGTTTGTGATGTCATCATGCAATCCTCCACGTCGGTATCGATGCATAGAAGTAGTTAAAAAAGTCTGTTTCAGTTACGTGACGCACTCCAGACGTTATGATTTAGACTTGAATCCACTCCGGAAAAGGACGCTAGTTCAGATTCCATAAGACAAGAGAAAAAAAAAATATTCTCGTTGTGGTCCGTTACCATCGGATGTTTTCAGAAAGTTCCACAAAATATTTGTGAAAGTGCTGCAGAAACGCAATATCAATAAAAAATAGGACAGGTTTATTTTCAAAATACAATCCAGATCTGGTCCGTTCACAGCAATAGTATTCATTGACAAAACACATCATACTAACGATGTGATTGTGAGAACACGATTCGAATGGATATAAAATGATGGCTGCTACATGCGGCCTTGGGTCTATTGTTCCGTGCAGGTTATCCGGAGAGATGGCTGCGCACTGTCATAGAATACCGCGTATCAGTGCAAGCAACAAACACAGGCATATCCTCTGAGTTTATTCTCCAGCTCGATAAAAAACACAGATATGTCCATTCTAAACCGATGAGGAAAGATACCTTTCGTACTCTATCACTTCGATCTTGACAAGACTTTTTGATACGCTCGATTTGCCCAATGTTTGTGATGTCATCATGCAATCCTCCATGTCGGTATCGATGCATAGAAGTAGTTAAAAAGTCTGTTTCAGTTACGTGACGCACTCCAGACGTTATGATTTAGACTTGAATCCACTCCGGAAAAGGACGCTAGTTCAGATTCCATAAGACAAGAGAAAAAAAAATATTCTCGTTGTGGTCCGTTACCATCGGATGTTTTCAGAAAGTTCCACAAAATATTTGTGAAAGTGCTGCAGAAACGCAATATCAATAAAAAATAGGACAGGTTTATTTTTAAAATACATTTCAGATCTGGTCCGTTCACAGCAATAGTATTCATTGACAAAACACATCATACTAATGATGTGATTGTGAGAACACGATTCGAATGGATATAAAATGATGGCTGCTACATGCGGCCTTGGGTCTTGTTCCGTGCAGGTTATCCGGAGAGATGGCTGCGCACTGTCATAGAATACAGCGTATCAGTGCAAGCAACAAACACAGGCATATCCTCTGAGTTTATTCTCCAGCTCGATAAAAAAACATAGATATGTCCATTCTAAACCGATGAAGAAAGAAACCTTTCGTATCACTTCGATCTTGACAAGACTTTTTAATACGCTCGATCTGCCCAATGTTTGTGATGTCATCATGCAATCCTCCATGTCGGTATCGATGCATAGAAGTAGTTAAAAAAGTCTGTTTCAGTTACGTGACGCACTCCAGACGTTATGATTTAGACTTGAATCCACTCCGGAAAAGGACGCTAGTTCAGATTCCATAAGACAAGAGAAAAAAAATATTCTCGTTGTGGTCCGTTACCATCGGATGTTTTCAGAAAGTTCCACAAAATATTTGTGAAAGTGCTGCAGAAACGCAATATCAATAAAAATAGGACAGGTTTATTTTTAAAATACATTTCAGATCTGGTCCGTTCACAGCAATAGTATTCATTGACAAAACACATCATACTAATGATGTGATTGTGAGAACACGATTCGAATGGATATAAAATGATGGCTGCTACATGCGGCCTTGGGTCTTGTTCCGTGCAGGTTATCCGGAGAGATGGCTGCGCACTGTCATAGAATACAGCGTATCAGTGCAAGCAACAAACACAGGCATATCCTCTGAGTTTATTCTCCAGCTCGATAAAAAACACAGATATGTCCATTCTAAACCGATGAAGAAAGAAACCTTTCGTATCACTTCGATCTTGACAAGACTTTTTAATACGCTCGATCTGCCCAATGTTTGTGATGTCATCATGCAATCCTCCATGTCGGTATCGATGCATAGAAGTAGTTAAAAAAGTCTGTTTCAGTTACGTGACGCACTCCAGACGTTATGATTTAGACTTGAATCCACTCCGGAAAAGGACGCTAGTTCAGATTCCATAAGACAAGAGAAAAAAAATATTCTCGTTGTGGTCCGTTACCATCGGATGTTTTCAGAAAGTTCCACAAAATATTTGTGAAAGTGCTGCAGAAACGCAATATCAATAAAAAATAGGACAGGTTTATTTTCAAAATACAATCCAGATCTGGTCCGTTCACAGCAATAGTATTCATTGACAAAACACATCATACTAACGATGTGATTGTGAGAACACGATTCGAATGGATATAAAATGATGGCTGCTACATGCGGCCTTGGGTCTATTGTTCCGTGCAGGTTATCCGGAGAGATGGCTGCGCACTGTCATAGAATACAGCGTATCAGTGCAAGCAACAAACACAGGCATATCCTCTGAGTTTATTCTCCAGCTCGATAAAAAACACAGATATGTCCATTCTAAACCGATGAAGAAAGAAACCTTTCGTATCACTTCGATCTTGACAAGACTTTTTAATACGCTCGATCTGCCCAATGTTTGTGATGTCATCATGCAATCCTCCATGTCGGTATCGATGCATAGAAGTAGTTAGAAAAGTCTGTTTCAGTTACGTGACGCACTCCAGACGTTATGATTTAGACTTGAATCCACTCCGGAAAAGGACGCTAGTTCAGATTCCATAAGACAAGAGAAAAAAAAATATTCTCGTTGTATTCCGTTACCATCGGATGTTTTCAGAAAGTTCCACAAAATATTTGTGAAAGTGCTGCAGAAACGCAATATCAATAAAAAATAGGACAGGTTTATTTTTGTTCGACGAGACAAAATATATTTCAGATCTGGTCCGTTCACAGCAATAGTATTCATTGACAAAACACATCATACTAACGATGTGATTGTGAGAACACGATTCGAATGGATATAAAATGATGGCTGCTACATGCGGCCTTGGGTCTATTGTTCCGTGCAGGTTATCCGGAGAGATGGCTGCTCATAGTCATAGAATGAACCGTATCAGTGCAAGCAACAAACACAGGCATATCCTCTGAGTTTATTCTCCAGCTCGATAAAAAAACACAGATATGTCCATTCTAAACCGATGAAGAAAGAAACCTTTCGTACTCTATCACTTCGATCTTGACAAGACCTTTGATACGCTCGATCTGCCCAATGTTTGTGATGTCATCATGCAATCCTCCATGTCGGTATCGATGCATAGAAGTAGTTAAAAAAGTCTGTTTCAGTTACGTGACGCACTCCAGATGTTATTATTTAGACTTGAATCCACTCCGGAAAAGGACGCTAGTTCAGATTCCATAAGACAAGAGAAAAAAAAATATTCTCGTTGTATTCCGTTACCATCGGATGTTATTAGAAAGTTCCACAAAATATTTGTGAAAGTGCTGCAGAAACGCAATATCAATAAAAAATAGGACAGGTTTATTTTTGTTCGACGAGACAAAATATATTTCAGATCTGGTCCGTTCACAGCAATAGTATTCATTGACAAAACACATCATACTAATGATGTGATTGTGAGAACACGATTCGAATGGATATAAAATGATGGCTGCTACATGCGGCCTGGGGTCTATTGTTAGTGCAGGTTATCCGGAGGGACGGCTGCGCACTGTCATAGAATACAGCGTATTAGTGCAAGCAACAAACACAGGCATATCCTCTGAGTTTATTCTCCAGCTCGATAAAAAACACAGATATGTCCATTCTAAACCGATGAAGAAAGATACCTTTCGTACACTATCACTTCAATCTTGACAAGATTTTTGGATACGCTCGATCTGCCCAATGGTTGTGATGTCATCATGCAATCCTCCATGTCGGTATCGATGCATAGAAGTAGTTAAAAAAGTCTGTTTCAGTTACGTGACGCACTCCAGACGTTATGATTTAGACTTGAATCCACTCCGGAAAAGGACGCTAGTTCAGATTCCATAAGACAAGAGAAAAAAAATATTCTCGTTGTGGTCCGTTACCATCGGATGTTTTCAGAAAGTTCCACAAAATATTTGTGAAAGTGCTGCAGAAACGCAATATCAATAAAAAATAGGACAGGTTTATTTTTGTTCGACGAGACAAAATATATTTCAGATCTGGTCCGTTCACAGCAATAGTATTCATTGACAAAACACATCATACTAACGATGTGATTGTGAGAACACGATTCGAATGGATATAAAATGATGGCTGCTACATGTGGCCTGGGGTCTATTGTTCCGTGCAGGTTATCCGGAGAGATGGCTGCGCACTGTCATAGAATAAAGCGTATCAGTGCAAGCAACAAACACAGGCATATCCTCTGAGTTTATTCTCCAGCTCGATAAAAAAACACAGATATGTTCATTCTAAACCGATGAAGAAAGAAACCTTTCGTACTCTATCACTTCGATCTTGACAAGACTTTTTGATACCCTCGATTTGCCCAATGTTTGTGATGTCATCATGCAATCCTCCATGTCGGTATCCATGCACAGAAGTAGTTAAAAAAGTCTGTTTCAGTTACGTGACGCACTCCAGACGTTATGATTTAGACTTGAATCCACTCCGGAAAAGGACGCTAGTTCAGATTCCATAAGACAAGAGAAAAAAAAAATATTCTCGTTGTGGTCCGTTACCATCGGATGTTTTCAGAAAGTTCCACAAAATATTTGTGAAAGTGCTGCAGAAACGCAATATCAATAAAAAATAGGACAGGTTTATTTTTGTTCGACGAGACAAAATACATTTCAGATCTGGTCCGTTCACAGCAATAGTATTCATTGACAAAACACATCATACTAACGATGTGATTGTGAGAACACGATTCGAATGGATATAAATGATGGCTGCTACATGCGGCCTTGGGTCTATTGTTCCGTGCAGGTTATCCGGAGAGATGGCTGCGCACTGTCATAGAATACAGCGTATCAGTGCAAGCAACAAACACAGGCATATCCTCTGAGTTTATTCTCCAGCTCGATAAAAAACACAGATATGTCCATTCTAAACCGATGAGGAAAGATACCTTTCGTACTCTATCACTTCGATCTTGACAAGACTTTTCGACACGCTCGATTTGCCCAATGTTTGTGATGTCATCATGCAATCCTCCATGTCGGTATCCATGCACAGAAGTAGTTAAAAAAGTCTGTTTCAGTTACGTGACGCACTCCAGACGTTATGATTTAGACTTGAATCCACTCCGGAAAAGGACGCTAGTTCAGATTCCATAAGACACGAGAAAAAAAAATATTCTCGTTGTGGTCCGTTACCATCGGATGTTTTCAGAAAGTTCCACAAAATATTTGTGAAAGTGCTGCAGAAACGCAATATCAATAAAAAATAGGACAGGTTTATTTTTGTTCGACGAGACAAAATACATTTCAGATCTGGTCCGTTCACAGCAATAGTATTCATTGACAAAACACATCATACTAACGATGTGATTGTGAGAACACGATTCGAATGGATATAAAATGATGGCTGCTACATGTGGCCTGGGGTCTATTGTTCCGTGCAGGTTATCCGGAGAGATGGCCGCGCACTGTCATAGAATACAGCGTATCAGTGCAAGCAACAAACACAGGCATATCCTCTGAGTTTATTCTCCAGCTCGATAAAAAACACAGATATGTCCATTCTAAACCGATGAAGAAAGAAACCTTTCGTACTCTATCACTTCGATCTCGACAAGATTTTTTGATACGCTTGATTGCTAAATATTTGTGATGTCATCATGCAATCCTCCATGTCGGTATCCATGCACAGAAGTAGTTAAAAAAATGTTTCAGTTACGTGACGCACTCCAGACGTTATGATTTAGACTTGAATCCACTCCGGAAAAGGACGCTAGTTCAGATTCCATAAGACAAGAGAAAAAAAAATATTCTCGTTGTGGTCCGTTACCATCGGATGTTTTCAGAAAGTTCCACAAAATATTTGTGAAAGTGCTGCAGAAACGCAATATCAATAAAAAATAGGACAGGTTTATTTTTGTTCGACGAGACAAAATACATTTCAGATCTGGTCCGTTCACAGCAATAGTATTCATTGACAAAACACATCATACTAACGATGTGATTGTGAGAACACGATTCGAATGGATATAAAATGATGGCTGCTACATGTGGCCTGGGGTCTATTGTTCCGTGCAGGTTATCCGGAGAGATGGCTGCGCACTGTCATAGAATACAGCGTATCAGTGCAAGCAACAAACACAGGCATATCCTCTGAGTTTATTCTCCAGCTCGATAAAAAAACATAGATATGTCCATTCTAAACCGATGAAGAAAGATACCTTTCGTACTCTATCACTTCGATCTTGACAAGACTTTTTGATACGCTCGATCTGCCCAATGGTTGTGATGTCATCATGCAATCCTCCATGTCGGTATCGATGCATAGAAGTAGTTAGAAAAGTCTGTTTCAGTTACTTGACGCACTCCAGACGTTATGATTTAGACTTGAATCCACTCCGGACAAGGACGCTAGTTCAGATTCCATAAGACAAGAGAAAAAAAATATTCTCGTTGTGGTCCGTTACCATCGGATGTTTTCAGAAAGTTCCACAAAATATTTGTGAAAGTGCTGCAGAAACGCAATATCAATAAAAAATAGGACAGGTTTATTTTTGTTCGACGAGACAAAATATATTTCAGATCTGGTCCGTTCACAGCAATAGTATTCATTGACAAAACACATCATACTAACGATGTGATTGTGAGAACACGATTCGAATGGATATAAAATGATGGCTGCTACATGTGGCCTGGGGTCTATTGTTCCGTGCAGGTTATCCGGAGAGATGGCTGCGCACTGTCATAGAATACAGCGTATCAGTGCAAGCAACAAACACAGGCATATCCTCTGAGTTTATTCTCCAGCTCGATAAAAAAACACAGATATATCCATTCTAAACCGATGAGCAAAGATACCTTTCGTACTCTATCACTTCGATCTTGACAAGACTTTTTGATACCCTCGATTTGCCCAATGTTTGTGATGTCATCATGCAATCCTCCATGTCGGTATCGATGCATAGAAGTAGTTAAAAAAGTCTGTTTCAGTTACGTGACGCACTCCAGATGTTATTATTTAGACTTGAATCCACTCCGGAAAAGGACGCTAGTTCAGATTCCATAAGACAAGAGAAAAAAAAATATTCTCGTTGTATTCCGTTACCATCGGATGTTTTCAGAAAGTTCCACAAAATATTTGTGAAAGTGCTGCAGAAACGCAATATCAATAAAAAATAGGACAGGTTTATTTTTGTTCGACGAGACAAAATATATTTCAGATCTGGTCCGTTCACAGCAATAGTATTCATTGACAAAACACATCATACTAACGATGTGATTGTGAGAACACGATTCGAATGGATATAAAATGATGGCTGCTACATGCGGCCTTGGGTCTATTGTTCCGTGCAGGTTATCCGGAGAGATGGCTGCGCACTGTCATAGAATACAGCGTATCAGTGCAAGCAACAAACACAGGCATATCCTCTGAGTTTATTCTCCAGCTCGATAAAAAACACAGATATGTCCATTCTAAACCGATGAGGAAAGATACCTTTCGTACTCTATCACTTCGATCTTGACAAGACTTTTCGATACGCTCGATCTGCCCAATGTTTGTGATGTCATCATGCAATCTTCCATGTCGGTATCGATGCATAGAAGTAGTTAAAAAAGTCTGTTTCAGTTACGTGACGCACTCCAGATGTTATTATTTAGACTTGAATCCACTCCGGAAAAGGACGCTAGTTCAGATTCCATAAGACAAGAGAAAAAAAATATTCTCGTTGTGGTCCGTTACCATCGGATGTTTTCAGAAAGTTCCACAAAATATTTGTGAAAGTGCTGCAGAAACGCAATATCAATAAAAAATAGGACAGGTTTATTTTTGTTCGACGAGACAAAATATATTTCAGATCTGGTCCGTTCACAGCAATAGTATTCATTGACAAAACACATCATACTAACGATGGGATTGTGAGAACACGATTCGAATGGATATAAAATGATGGCTGCTACATGCGGCCTTGGGTCTATTGTTCCGTGCAGGTTATCCGGAGAGATGGCTGCTCATAGTCATAGAATGAACCGTATCAGTGCAAGCAACAAACACAGGCATATCCTCTGAGTTTATTCTCCAGCTCGATAAAAAAACACAGATATGTCCATTCTAAACCGATGAAGAAAGAAACCTTTCGTACTCTATCACTTCGATCTTGACAAGACCTTTGATACGCTCGATCTGCCCAATGTTTGTGATGTCATCATGCAATCTTCCATGTCGGGATCGATGCATAGAAGTAGTTAAAAAAGTCTGTTTCAGTTACGTGACGCACTCCAGATGTTATTATTTAGACTTGAATCCACTCCGGAAAAGGACGCTAGTTCAGATTCCATAAGACAAGAGAAAAAAAAATATTCTCGTTGTGGTCCGTTACCATCGGATGTTTTCAGAAAGTTCCACAAAATATTTGTGAAAGTGCTGCAGAAACGCAATATCAATAAAAAATAGGACAGGTTTATTTTTGTTCGACGAGACAAAATACATTTCAGATCTGGTCCGTTCACAGCAATAGTATTCATTGACAAAACACATCATACTAACGATGTGATTGTGAGAACACGATTCGAATGGATATAAAATGATGGCTGCTACATGCGGCCTTGGGTCTATTGTTCCGTGCAGGTTATCCGGAGAGATGGCCGCGCACTGTCATAGAATACAGCGTATCAGTGCTAGCAACAAACACAGGCATATCCTTTGAGTTTATTCTCCAGCTCGATAAAAAAACACAGATATGTCCATTCTAAACCGATGAAGAAAGATACCTTTCGTACTCTATCACTTCAATCTTGACAAGATTTTTGGATACGCTCGATCTGCCCAATGGTTGTGATGTCATCATGCAATCCTCCATGTCGGTATCGATGCATAGAAGTAGTTAAAAAAGTCTGTTTCAGTTACGTGACGCACTCCAGATGTTATTATTTAGACTTGAATCCACTCCGGAAAAGGACGCTAGTTCAGATTCCATAAGACAAGAGAAAAAAAAAATATTCTCGTTGTATTCCGTTACCATCGGATGTTTTCAGAAAGTTCCACAAAATATTTGTGAAAGTGCTGCAGAAACGCAATATCAATAAAAAATAGGACAGGTTTATTTTTGTTCGACGAGACAAAATATATTTCAGATCTGGTCCGTTCACAGCAATAGTATTCATTGACAAAACACATCATACTAACGATGTGATTGTGAGAACACGATTCGAATGGATATAAAATGATGGCTGCTACATGCGGCCTTGGGTCTATTGTTCCGTGCAGGTTATCCGGAGAGATGGCCGCGCACTGTCATAGAATACAGCGTATCAGTGCAAGCAACAAACACAGGCATATCCTCTGAGTTTATTCTTCAGCTCGATAAAAAACACAGATATGTCCATTCTAAACCGATGAAGAAAGATACCTTTCGTACTCTATCACTTCAATCTTGACAAGATTTTTGGATACGCTCGATCTGCCCAATGGTTGTGATGTCATCATGCAATCCTCCATGTCGGTATCGATGCATAGAAGTAGTTAAAAAAGTCTGTTTCAGTTACGTGACGCACTCCAGATGTTATTATTTAGACTTGAATCCACTCCGGAAAAGGACGCTAGTTCAGATTCCATAAGACAAGAGAAAAAAAAAATATTCTCGTTGTATTCCGTTACCATCGGATGTTTTCAGAAAGTTCCACAAAATATTTGTGAAAGTGCTGCAGAAACGCAATATCAATAAAAAATAGGACAGGTTTATTTTTGTTCGACGAGACAAAATATATTTCAGATCTGGTCCGTTCACAGCAATAGTATTCATTGACAAAACACATCATACTAACGATGTGATTGTGAGAACACGATTCGAATGGATATAAAATGATGGCTGCTACATGCGGCCTTGGGTCTATTGTTCCGTGCAGGTTATCCGAAGAGATGGCTGCGCACTGTCATAGAATACAGCGTATCAGTGCAAGCAACAAACACAGGCATATCCTCTGAGTTTATTCTCCAGCTCGATAAAAAACACAGATATGTCCATTCTAAACCGATGAGGAAAGATACCTTTCGTACTCTATCACTTCGATCTTGACAAGACTTTTCGATACGCTCGATCTGCCCAATGTTTGTGATGTCATCATGCAATCTTCCATGTCGGTATCGATGCATAGAAGTAGTTAAAAAAGTCTGTTTCAGTTACGTGACGCACTCCAGATGTTATTATTTAGACTTGAATCCACTCCGGAAAAGGACGCTAGTTCAGATTCCATAAGACAAGAGAAAAAAAATATTCTCGTTGTATTCCGTTACCATCGGATGTTTTCAGAAAGTTCCACAAAATATTTGTGAAAGTGCTGCAGAAACGCAATATCAATAAAAAATAGGACAGGTTTATTTTTGTTCGACGAGACAAAATATATTTCAGATCTGGTCCGTTCACAGCAATAGTATTCATTGACAAAACACATCATACTAATGATGTGATTGTGAGAACACGATTCGAATGGATATAAAATGATGGCTGCTACATGCGGCCTTGGGTCTATTGTTAGTGCAGGTTATCCAGAGGGACGGTTGCGCACTGTCATAGAATACAGCGTATCAGTGCAAGCAACAAACACAGGCATATCCTCTGAGTTTATTCTTCAGCTCGATAAAAAACACAGATATGTCCATTCTAAACCGATGAAGAAAGATACCTTTCGTACTCTATCACTTCAATCTTGACAAGATTTTTGGATACGCTCGATCTGCCCAATGGTTGTGATGTCATCATGCAATCCTCCATGTCGGTATCGATGCATAGAAGTAGTTAAAAAAGTCTGTTTCAGTTACGTGACGCACTCCAGATGTTATTATTTAGACTTGAATCCACTCCGGAAAAGGACGCTAGTTCAGATTCCATAAGACAAGAGAAAAAAAAATATTCTCGTTGTATTCCGTTACCATCGGATGTTTTCAGAAAGTTCCACAAAATATTTGTGAAAGTGCTGCAGAAACGCAATATCAATAAAAAATAGGACAGGTTTATTTTCAAAATACAATCCAGATCTGGTCCGTTCACAGCAATAGTATTCATTGACAAAACACATCATACTAACGATGTGATTGTGAGAACACGATTCGAATGGATATAAAATGATGGCTGCTACATGCGGCCTTGGGTCTATTGTTCCGTGCAGGTTATCCGGAGAGATGGCCGCGCACTGTCATAGAATACAGCGTATCAGTGCAAGCAACAAACACAGGCATATCCTCTGAGTTTATTCTTCAGCTCGATAAAAAACACAGATATGTCCATTCTAAACCGATGAAGAAAGATACCTTTCGTACTCTATCACTTCAATCTTGACAAGATTTTTGGATACGCTCGATCTGCCCAATGGTTGTGATGTCATCATGCAATCCTCCATGTCGGTATCGATGCATAGAAGTAGTTAAAAAGTCTGTTTCAGTTACGTGACGCACTCCAGATGTTATTATTTAGACTTGAATCCACTCCGGAAAAGGACGCTAGTTCAGATTCCATAAGACAAGAGAAAAAAAAATATTCTCGTTGTATTCCGTTACCATCGGATGTTTTCAGAAAGTTCCACAAAATATTTGTGAAAGTGCTGCAGAAACGCAATATCAATAAAAAATAGGACAGGTTTATTTTTGTTCGACGAGACAAAATATATTTCAGATCTGGTCCGTTCACAGCAATAGTATTCATTGACAAAACACATCATACTAACGATGTGATTGTGAGAACACGATTCGAATGGATATAAAATGATGGCTGCTACATGCGGCCTTGGGTCTATTGTTCCGTGCAGGTTATCCGAAGAGATGGCTGCGCACTGTCATAGAATACAGCGTATCAGTGCAAGCAACAAACACAGGCATATCCTCTGAGTTTATTCTCCAGCTCGATAAAAAACACAGATATGTCCATTCTAAACCGATGAGGAAAGATACCTTTCGTACTCTATCACTTCGATCTTGACAAGACTTTTCGATACGCTCGATCTGCCCAATGTTTGTGATGTCATCATGCAATCTTCCATGTCGGTATCGATGCATAGAAGTAGTTAAAAAAGTCTGTTTCAGTTACGTGACGCACTCCAGATGTTATTATTTAGACTTGAATCCACTCCGGAAAAGGACGCTAGTTCAGATTCCATAAGACAAGAGAAAAAAAAATATTCTCGTTGTATTCCGTTACCATCGGATGTTTTCAGAAAGTTCCACAAAATATTTGTGAAAGTGCTGCAGAAACGCAATATCAATAAAAAATAGGACAAGTTTATTTTTGTTCGACGAGACAAAATATATTTCAGATCTGGTCCGTTCACAGCAATAGTATTCATTGACAAAACACATCATACTAACGATGTGATTGTGAGAACACGATTCGAATGGATATAAAATGATGGCTGCTACATGCGGCCTGGGGTCTATTGTTAGTGCAGGTTATCCGGAGGGACGGCTGCGCACTGTCATAGAATACAGCGTATTAGTGCAAGCAACAAACACAGGCATATCCTCTGAGTTTATTCTCCAGCTCGATAAAGAAACACAGATATGTTCATTCTAAACCGATGAAGAAAGAAACCTTTCGTACTCTATCACTTCGATCTTGACAAGACCTTTGATACGCTCGATTTGCCCAATGTTTGTGATGTCATCATGCAATCCTCCATGTCGGTATCGATGCATAGAAGTAGTTAAAAAAGTCTGTTTCAGTTACGTGACGCACTCCAGACGTTATGATTTAGACTTGAATCCACTCCGGAAAAGGACGCTAGTTCAGATTCCATAAGACAAGAGAAAAAAAAATATTCTCGTTGTGGTCCGTTACCATCGGATGTTTTCAGAAAGTTCCACAAAATATTTGTGAAAGTGCTGCAGAAACGCAATATCAATAAAAATAGGACAGGTTTATTTTTGTTCGACGAGACAAAATACATTTCAGATCTGGTCCGTTCACAGCAATAGTATTCATTGACAAAACACATCATACTAATGATGTGATTGTGAGAACACGATTCGAATGGATATAAAATGATGGCTGCTACATGCGGCCTTGGGTCTATTGTTCCGTGCAGGTTATCCAGAGGGATGGCTGCGCACTGTCATAGAATACAGCGTATCAGTGCTAGCAACAAACACAGGCATATCCTCTGAGTTTATTCTCCAGCTCGATAAAAAAACACAGATATGTCCATTCTAAACCGATGAGGAAAGATACCTTTCGTACTCTATCACTTCGATCTTGACAAGATTTTTGATACGCTCGATCTGCCCAATGTTTGTGATGTCATCATGCAATCTTCCATGTCGGGATCGATGCATAGAAGTAGTTAAAAAAGTCTGTTTCAGTTACGTGACGCACTCCAGATGTTATTATTTAGACTTGAATCCACTCCGGAAAAGGACGCTAGTTCAGATTCCATAAGACAAGAGAAAAAAAAAATATTCTCGTTGTGGTCCGTTAACATCGGATGTTTTCAGAAAGTTCCACAAAATATTTGTGAAAGTGCTGCAGAAACGCAATATCAATAAAAAATAGGACAGGTTTATTTTTGTTCGACGAGACAAAATATATTTCAGATCTGGTCCGTTCACAGCAATAGTATTCATTGACAAAACACATCATACTAATGATGTGATTGTGAGAACACGATTCGAATGGATATAAAATGATGGCTGCTACATGCGGCCTTGGGTCTATTGTTAGTGCAGGTTATCCAGAGGGACGGCTGCGCACTGTCATAGAATACAGCGTATTAGTGCAAGCAACAAACACAGGCATATCCTCTGAGTTTATTCTCCAGCTCGATAAAAAACACAGATATGTCCATTCTAAACCGATGAGGAAAGATACCTTTCGTACTCTATCACTTCGATCTTGACAAGACTTTTCGATACGCTCGATCTGCCCAATGTTTGTGATGTCATCATGCAATCTCCATGTCGGTATCGATGCATAGAAGTAGTTAAAAAAGTCTGTTTCAGTTACGTGACGCACTCCAGATGTTATTATTTAGACTTGAATCCACTCCGGAAAAGGACGCTAGTTCAGATTCCATAAGACAAGAGAAAAAAAAATATTCTCGTTGTATTCCGTTACCATCGGATGTTTTCAGAAAGTTCCACAAAATATTTGTGAAAGTGCTGCAGAAACGCAATATCAATAAAAATAGGACAGGTTTATTTTTGTTCGACGAGACAAAATATATTTCAGATCTGGTCCGTTCACAGCAATAGTATTCATTGACAAAACACATCATACTAATGATGTGATTGTGAGAACACGATTCGAATGGATATAAAATGATGGCTGCTACATGCGGCCTGGGGTCTATTGTTAGTGCAGGTTATCCGGAGGGACGGCTGCGCACTGTCATAGAATACAGCGTATTAGTGCAAGCAACAAACACAGGCATATCCTCTGAGTTTATTCTCCAGCTCGATAAAAAACACAGATATGTCCATTCTAAACCGATGAGGAAAGACACCTTTCGTACTCTATCACTTCAATCTTGACAAGATTTTTGGATACGCTCGATCTGCCCAATGGTTGTGATGTCATCATGCAATCCTCCATGTCGGTATCGATGCATAGAAGTAGTTAAAAAAGTCTGTTTCAGTTACGTGACGCACTCCAGACGTTATGATTTAGACTTGAATCCACTCCGGAAAAGGACGCTAGTTCAGATTCCATAAGACAAGAGAAAAAAAAATATTCTCGTTGTGGTCCGTTACCATCGGATGTTTTCAGAAAGTTCCACAAAATATTTGTGAAAGTGCTGCAGAAACGCAATATCAATAAAAAATAGGACAGGTTTATTTTCAAAATACAATCCAGATCTGGTCCGTTCACAGCAATAGTATTCATTGACAAAACACATCATACTAACGATGTGATTGTGAGAACACGATTCGAATGGATATAAAATGATGGCTGCTACATGCGGCCTTGGGTCTATTGTTCCGTGCAGGTTATCCGGAGAGATGGCTGCGCACTGTCATAGAATACCGCGTATCAGTGCAAGCAACAAACACAGGCATAACCTCTGAGTTTATTCTCCAGCTCGATAAAAAACACAGATATGTCCATTCTAAACCGATGAGGAAAGATACCTTTCGTACTCTATCACTTCGATCTTGACAAGACTTTTTGATACGCTCGATTTGCCCAATGTTTGTGATGTCATCATGCAATCCTCCATGTCGGTATCGATGCATAGAAGTAGTTAAAAAAGTCTGTTTCAGTTACGTGACGCACTCCAGATGTTATTATTTAGACTTGAATCCACTCCGGAAAAGGACGCTAGTTCAGATTCCATAAGACACGAGAAAAAAAAAATATTCTCGGTGTGGTCCGTTACCATCGGATGAATTCAGAAAGTTACACAAAATATTTGTGAAAGTGCTGCAGAAACGCAATATCAATAAAAAATAGGACAGGTTTATTTTTAAAATACATTTCAGATCTGGTCCGTTCACAGCAATAGTATTCAGTGAGAAAACACATCATACTAATGATGTGATTGTGAGAACACGATTCGAATGGATATAAAATGATGGCTGCTACATGCGGCCTTGGGTCTTGTTCCGTGCAGGTTATCCGGAGAGATGGCTGCGCACTGTCATAGAATACAGCGTATCAGTGCAAGCAACAAACACAGGCATATCCTCTGAGTTTATTCTCCAGCTCGATAAAAAACACAGATATGTCCATTCTAAACCGATGAAGAAAGAAACCTTTCGTATCACTTCGATCTTGACAAGACTTTTTAATACGCTCGATCTGCCCAATGTTTGTGATGTCATCATGCAATCCTCCATGTCGGTATCGATGCATAGAAGTAGTTAAAAAAGTCTGTTTCAGTTACGTGACGCACTCCAGACGTTATGATTTAGACTTGAATCCACTCCGGAAAAGGACGCTAGTTCAGATTCCATAAGACAAGAGAAAAAAAAATATTCTCGTTGTGGTCCGTTACCATCGGATGTTTTCAGAAAGTTCACAAAATATTTGTGAAAGTGCTGCAGAAACGCAATATCAATAAAAAATAGGACAGGTTTATTTTTAAAATACATTTCAGATCTGGTCCGTTCACAGCAATAGTATTCATTGACAAAACACATCATACTAATGATGTGATTGTGAGAACACGATTCGAATGGATATAAAATGATGGCTGCTACATGCGGCCTTGGGTCTATTGTTCCGTGCAGGTTATCCGGAGAGAAGGCTGCGCACTGTCATAGAATACAGCGTATTAGTGCAAGCAACAAACACAGGCATATCCTCTGAGTTTATTCTCCAGCTCGATAAAAACACAGATATGTCCATTCTAAACCGATGAAGAAAGAAACCTTTCGTATCACTTCGATCTTGACAGGACTTTTTAATACGCTCGATCTGCCCAATGTTTGTGATGTCATCATGCAATCCTCCACGTCGGTATCGATGCATAGAAGTAGTTAAAAAAGTCTGTTTCAGTTACGTGACGCACTCCAGACGTTATGATTTAGACTTGAATCCACTCGGGAAAAAGACGCTAGTTCAGATTCCATAAGACAAGAGAAAAAAAAATATTCTCGTTGTGGTCCGTTACCATCGGATGTTTTCAGAAAGTTCCACAAAATATTTGTGAAAGTGCTGCAGAAACGCAATATCAATAAAAAATAGGACAGGTTTATTTTTGTTCGACGAGACAAAATATATTTCAGATCTGGTCCGTTCACAGCAATAGTATTCATTGACAAAACACATCATACTAACGATGTGATTGTGAGAACACGATTCGAATGGATATAAAATGATGGCTGCTACATGTGGCCTGGGGTCTATTGTTCCGTGCAGGTTATCCGGAGAGATGGCTGCGCACTGTCATAGAATAAAGCGTATCAGTGCAAGCAACAAACACAGGCATATCCTCTGAGTTTATTCTCCAGCTCGATAAAAAAACACAGATATGTTCATTCTAAACCGATGAAGAAAGAAACCTTTCGTACTCTATCACTTCGATCTTGACAAGACCTTTGATACGCTCGATCTGCCCAATGTTTGTGATGTCATCATGCAATCCTCCATGTCGGTATCGATGCATAGAAGTAGTTAGAAAAGTCTGTTTCAGTTACTTGACGCACTCCAGACGTTATGATTTAGACTTGAATCCACTCCGGAAAAGGACGCTAGTTCAGATTCCATAGACAAGAGAAAAAAAAATATTCTCGTTGTGGTCCGTTACCATCGGATGTTTTCAGAAAGTTCCACAAAATATTTGTGAAAGTGCTGCAGAAACGCAATATCAATAAAAAATAGGACAGGTTTATTTTTGTTCGACGAGACAAAATACATTTCAGATCTGTTCCGTTCACAGCAATAGTATTCATTGACAAAACACATCATACTAACGATGTGATTGTGAGAACACGATTCGAATGGATATAAAATGATGGCTGCTACATGCGGCCTTGGGTCTATTGTTCCGTGCAGGTTATCCGGAGAGATGGCTGCTCATAGTCATAGAATGAACCGTATTAGTGCAAGCAACAAACACAGGCATATCCTCTGAGTTTATTCTCCAGCTCGATAAAGAAACACAGATATGTTCATTCTAAACCGATGAAGAAAGAAACCTTTCGTACTCTATCACTTCAATCTTGACAAGATTTTTGGA
>CAJNAR010000097.1:0-25071 GCA_905220665.1 Albugo candida | reverse complement strand
CCATCAGGAGTTGTGCTGCGCCATCAAGGTAAGGTTATCACGCCCGGGTGTAACTTTGCTGAGGTAGCATATATACGTATTTATCAAAGAAGAAGATCCTACTAGTTGTAGTTGATAAGCAGCATTCACGCAATATACTCTTCTGTCGTGTTTAGTCTATAGACTACGCTCGTTATAGCAACCTCACTTAGAGAACGCTCGTTATAGCAAACCTCTTTTAGAAACAAACGGCTTTTCTTATAGTTTAGAGCTAGTTTAAGAGCTTAAGTGTCCTGCGTTTTAGCATAATATCTGAAACGTAATCTTATATGTCGTCTTGGATTGATCAAAACTTACAATTTCGAGGTTTCAGTTCATATTTTCGACTTTAATGTAGTCTCCAACTTTCAAAGGGATTGATTATATTGCGTACATTAACCAATTCTGTACCATTTTTTACCCAAATGGCTCCGAAAGCCCAAGACAGGTTTTTGGATTATCCATCAGGAGTTGTGCTACGCCATCAAGGTAAGGTTGCCACGCCCGGGTGTAACTTTGCTGAGGTAGCATATATACGTATTTATCGAAGAAGAAGATCCTACTAGTTGTAGTTGATAAGCAGCATTCACGCAATATACTCTTCTGTCGTGTTTAGTCTATAGACTACGCTCGTTATAGCAACCTCACTTAGAAACAAACGGCTTTTCTTATATTTTACGCCAGCTAGTTTAAGAGCTTAAGTGTCCTGCGTTTTAGCATAATATCTGAAACGTAATCTTATATGTCGTCTTGGATTGATCAAAACTTACAATTTCGAGGTTTCAGTTCATATTTTCGACTTTAATGTAGTCTCCAACTTTCAAAGGGATTGATTATATTGCGTACATTAACCAATTCTGTACCATTTTTTACCCAAATGGCTCCGAAAGCCCAAGACAGGTTTTTGGATTATCCATCAGGAGTTGTGCTACGCCATCAAGGTAAGGTTGCCACGCCCGGGTGTAACTTTGCTGAGGTAGCATATATACGTATTTATCGAAGAAGAAGATCCTACTAGTTGTAGTTGATAAGCAGCATTCTTGGAATATCTTCTTCTTTAGTGTTGATTCTATACACTACGCTCCTTAGAGCAACCCCACCAAGAAAAGAAAGAGCTTTTCTGATATTATACGCTAGCTTTTTGGAGAGCTTAAGAACACTACGTTTAAGCATAATATCTGAAACGAAATCTTATATGTCGTCTTCGATTGATCAAAACTTACAATTTCGAGGTTTCAGATCATATTTTCGACTTTAATGTAGTCTCCAACTTTCAAATCGGGGGATTGATTATATTGCGTACAATAACAAATTCTGTACAATTTTTTACCCAAATGGCTCCGAATGCCTAATATAAGTTTTTGCATTATCCATCGGGGGTTGTGCTGCGCCATCAAGGTAAGGTTATCACGCCCGGGTGTAACTTTGCTGAGGTAGCATATATACGTATTTATCGAAGAAGAAGATCCTACTAGTTGTAGTTGATAAGCAGCATTCACGCAATATACTCTTCTGTCGTGTTTAGTCTATAGACTACGCTCGTAATAGCAACCTCACTTAGAAACAAACGGCTTTTCTTATATTTTACGCCAGCTAGTTTAAGAGCTTAAGTATCCTGCGTTTTAGCATCATATCAGAAACATAATCTTATATGTCGTCTTCGATTGATCAAAACTTACAATTTCGAGGTTTCAGATCATATTTTCGACTTTAATGTAGTCTCCAACTTTCAAAGGGATTGATTATATTGCGTACATTAACAAATTCTGTACCATTTTTTACCCAAATGGCTCCGAAAGCCCAAGACAGGTTTTTGGATTATCCATCAGGAGTTGTGCTACGCCATCAAGGTAAGGTTATCACGCCCGGGTGTAACTTTGCTGAGGTAGCATATATACGTATTTATCGAAGAAGAAGATACTACTAGTTCTAGTTTATTAGCAGCATTCTTGGAATATACTCTTCTGTAGTGTTGTTTCTATACACTACGCTCCTTAGAGCAACCCCACCAAGAAAAGAAAGAGCTTTTCTGATATTATACGCCAGCTTTTTGGAGAGCTTAAGAACACTACGTTTAAGCATAATATCTGAAACGAAATCTTATATGTCGTCTTCGATTGATCAAAACTTAAAATATTGAGGTTTCAAGTCATATTTTCGAATTTCCTGCAGTCTCCAACTTTCAAATCGGGGGATTGATTATATTGCGTACATCAACAAATACAGTGCGATCTTTACTCAAATCGCTCCGAAAGCCCAAGACAGGTTTTTTGGATTATCCATCAGGAGTTGTGCTACGCCATCAAGGTAAGGTTGCCACGCCCGGGTGTAACTTTGCTGAGGTAGCATATATACGTATTTATCGAAGAAGTAGGTCCTACTAGTTCTAGTTTATTAGCAGCATTCTTGGAATATCTTCTTCTTTAGTGTTGATTCTATACACTACGCTCCTTAGAGCAACCCCACCAGAAAGAAAGAAAGAGCTTTTTGATATTATACGCCAGCTTGTTGGAGAGCTTAAGAACACTACGTTTAAGCATAATATCTGAAACGTAATCTTATATGTCGTCTTTGATTGATCAAAACTTACAATATCGAGGTTTCAGATCATATTTTCGACTCTAATGTAGTCTCCAACTTTCAAATCGGGGAATTGATTATATTGCGTACATCAACAAATACTGTACCATTTTTTACCCAAATGGCTCCGAAAGCCCAAGACAGGTTTTTGGATTATCCATCAGCAGTTGTGCTACGCCATCAAGGTAAGGTTGCCACACCCGGGTGTAACTTTGCTGAGGTAGCATATATACGTATTTATCGAAGAAGAAGATCCTACTAGTTGTAGTTGATAAGCAGCATTCACGCAATATACTCTTCTGTCGAGTTTAGTCTATAGACTACGCTCGTTATAGCAACCTCACTTAGAAACAAACGGCTTTTCTTATATTATACGCCAGCTAGTTTGAGAGCTTAAGTGTCCTGCGTTTTAGCATAATATCTGAAACGTAATCTAATATGTCGTCTTCGATTGATCAAAACTTACAATTTCGAGGTTTCAGATCATATTTTCGAATTTAATGTAGTCTCCAACTTTCAAATCGGGGAATTGATTATATTGCGTACATCAACAAATACTGTGCGATCTTTACTCAAATCGCTCCGAAAGCCCAAGACAGGTTTTTGGATTATCCATCAGGAGTTGTGCTACGTTATCAAGGTAAGGTTGCCACGCCCGGGTGTAACTTTGCGGAGGTAGCATATATACGTATTTATCGAAGAAGTAGGTCCTACTAGTTCTAGTTTATTAGCAGCATTCTTGGAATATCTTCTTCTTTAGTGTTGATTCTAGACACTACGCTCGCTATAGCAACCCCACCAGAAAGAAAGAACTGGTTTTTCTGATATTATACGCCAGCTTGTTGGAGAGCTTAATAACACAACGTTTAAGCAGAATATCTGAAAAGTAATCTTTTATGTTGTCTTCGAGTGATCAAAACTTACAATATCGAGGTTTCAGATCATATTTTCGACTCTAATGTAGTCTCCAACTTTCAAATCGGGGAATTGATTATATTGCGTACATCAACAAATACTGTACCATTTTTTACCCAAATGGCTCCGAAAGCCCAAGACAGGTTTTTGGATTATCCATCAGGAGTTGTGCTACGCCATCAAGGTAAGGTTGCCACACCCGGGTGTAACTTTGCTGAGGTAGCATATATACGTATTTATCGAAGAAGAAGATCCTACTAGTTGTAGTTGATAAGCAGCATTCACGCAATATACTCTTCTGTCGAGTTTAGTCTATAGACTACGCTCGTTATAGCAACCTCACTTAGAAACAAACGGCTTTTCTTATATTATACGCCAGCTAGTTTGAGAGCTTAAGTGTCCTGCGTTTTAGCATAATATCTGAAACGTAATCTAATATGTCGTCTTCGATTGATCAAAACTTACAATATCGAGGTTTCAGATCATATTTTCGACTCTAATGTAGTCTCCAACTTTCAAATCGGGGAATTGATTATATTGCGTACATCAACAAATACTGTGCGATCTTTACTCAAATCGCTCCGAAAGCCCAAGACAGGTTTTTGGATTATCCATCAGGAGTTGTGCTACGTTATCAAGGTAAGGTTGCCACGCCCGGGTGTAACTTTGCGGAGGTAGCATATATACGTATTTATCGAAGAAGTAGGTCCTACTAGTTCTAGTTTATTAGCAGCATTCTTGGAATATCTTCTTCTTTAGTGTTGATTCTATACACTACGCTCCTTAGAGCAACCCCGCCAGAAAGAAAGAAAGAGCTTTTCTGATATTATACGCCAGCTTGTTGGAGAGCTTAAGAACACTACGTTTAAGCATAATATCTGAAACGTAATCTTATATGTCGTCTTTGATTGATCAAAACTTACAATATCGAGGTTTCAGATCATATTTTCGACTCTAATGTAGTCTCCAACTTTCAAATCGGGGAATTGATTATATTGCGTACATCAACAAATACTGTGCGATCTTTACTCAAATCGCTCCGAAAGCCCAAGACAGGTTTTTGGATTATCCATCAGGAGTTGTGCTACGCCATCAAGGTAAGGTTGCCACGCCCGGGTGTAACTTTGCTGAGGTAGCATATATACGTATTTATCGAAGAAGTAGATCCTACTAGTTCTAGTTTATCAGCAGCATTGTTGGAATATCCTCTTCTTTAGTGTTGATTCTATACACTACGCTCGTTATAGCAACCCCACTATGAAAAGAAACGGCTTTTCTGATATTATACGCCAGCTTGTTGGAGAGCTTAAGAACACTACGTTTAAGCATAATATCTGAAACGAAATCTTATATGTCGTCTTCGATTGATCAAAACTTACAATTTCGAGCTTTCAAGTCATATTTTCGAATTTCATGTAGTCTCCAACTTTCAAATCGAGGGATTGATGATATGCGAACATTAACAAATTCTGTACCATTTTTTACTCAAATGGCTCCGAATGCCTAATATAGGTTTTTGCATGATCCATCAGGAGTTGTGCTACGCCATCAAGGTAAGGTTGCCACACCCGGGTGTAACTTTGCTGAGGTAGCATATATACGTATTTATCGAAGAAGAAGATCCTACTAGTTGTAGTTGATAAGCAGCATTCACGCAATATACTCTTCTGTCGTGTTTAGTCTATAGACTACGCTCGTTATAGCAACCTCACTTAGAAACAAACGGCTTTTCTTATATTTTACGCCAGCTAGTTTAAGAGCTTAAGTGTCCTGCGTTTTAGCATAATATCTGAAACGTAATCTAATATGTCGTCTTCGATTGATCAAAACTTACATTTTCGAGGTTTCAGATCATATTTTCGACTCTAATGTAGTCTCCAACTTTCAAATCGGGGGATTGATTATATTGCGTACATTAACAAATTCTGTACCATTTTTTACCCAAATGGCTCCGAATGCCTAATATAAGTTTTTGCATTATCCATCAGGAGTTGTGCTACGCCATCAAGGTAAGGTTGCCACGCCCGGGTGTAACTTTGCTGAGGTAGCATATATACGTATTTATCGAAGAAGAAGATCCTACTAGTTGTAGTTGATAAGCAGCATTCACGCAATATACTCTTCTGTCGTGTTTAGGCTATAGACTACGCTCGTTATAGCAACCTCACTTAGAAACAAACGGCTTTTCTTATATTATACGCCAGCTAGTTTGAGAGCTTAAGTGCCCTGCGTTTTAGCATAATATCTGAAACGTAATCTAATATGTCGTCTTCGATTGATCAAAACTTACAATTTCGAGGTTTCAGTTCATATTTTCGACTTTAATGTAGTCTCCAACTTTCAAAGGGATTGATGATATTTCGTACATTAACAAATTCTGTACCATTTTTTACCCAAATGGCTCCGAATGCCTAATATAAGTTTTTGCATTATCCATCAGGAGTTGTGCTACGCCATCAAGGTAAGGTTGCCACGCCCGGGTGTAACTTTGCGGAGGTAGCATATATACGTATTTATCGAAGAAGTAGATCCTACTAGTTCTAGTTTATTAGCAGCATTCTTGGAATATCTTCTTCTTTAGTGTTGATTCTATACACTACGCTCCTTAGAGCAACCCCACCAGAAAGAAAGAAAGAGCTTTTCTGATATTATACGCCAGCTTGTTGGAGAGCTTAAGAACACTACGTTTAAGCATAATATCTGAAACGTAATCTTATATGTCGTCTTTGATTGATCAAAACTTACAATTTCGAGCTTTCAAGTCATATTTTCGAATTTCATGTAGTCTCCAACTTTCAAATCGAGGGATTGATGATATGCGAACATTAACAAATTCTGTACCATTTTTTACTCAAATGGCTCCGAATGCCTAATATAGGTTTTTGCATTATCCATCAGGAGTTGTGCTACGCCATCAAGGTAAGGTTGCCACGCCCGGGTGTAACTTTGCTGAGGTAGCATATATACGTATTTATCGAAGAAGTGGGTCCTACTAGTTCTAGTTTATTAGCAGCATTCTTGGAATATCTTCTTCTTTAGTGTTGATTCTATACACTACGCTCCTTAGAGCAACCCCACCAGAAAGAAAGAAAGAGCTTTTCTGATATTATACGCCAGCTTGTTGGAGAGCTTAAGAACACTACGTTTAAGCATAATATCTGAAACGAAATCTTATATGTCGTCTTTGATTGATCAAAACTTACAATATTGAGGTTTCAAGTCATATTTTCGAATTTCCTGTACTTTCAAATGGGGGATTGATTATATTGCGTACATCAACAAATACTGTGCGATCTTTACTCAAATCGCTCCGAAAGCCCAAGACAGGTTTTTGGATTATCCATCAGGAGTTGTGCTACGCCATCAAGGTAAGGTTGCCACGCCCGGGTGTAACTTTGCTGAGGTAGCATATATACGTATTTATCGAAGAAGTAGGTCCTACTAGTTGTAGTTTATTAGCAGCATTCTTGGAATATCTTCTTCTTTAGTGTTGTTTCTATACACTACGCTCCTTAGAGCAACCCCACCAAGAAAAGAAAGAGCTTTTCTGATATTATACGCTAGCTTTTTGGAGAGCTTAAGAACACTACGTTTAAGCATAATATCTGAAACGAAATCTTATATGTCGTCTTCGATTGATCAAAACTTAAAATATTGAGGTTTCAAGTCATATTTTCGAATTTCCTGCAGTCTCCAACTTTCAAATCGGGGAATTGATTATATTGCGTACATCAACAAATACTGTGCGATCTTTACTCAAATCGCTCCGAAAGCCCAAGACAGGTTTTTGGATTATCCATCAGGAGTTGTGCTACGTTATCAAGGTAAGGTTGCCACGCCCGGGTGTAACTTTGCGGAGGTAGCATATATACGTATTTATCGAAGAAGTAGGTCCTACTAGTTGTAGTTTATTAGCAGCATTCTTGGAATATCTTCTTCTTTAGTGTTGATTCTATACACTACGCTCGCTATAGCAACCCCACCAGAAAGAAAGAACTGGTTTTTCTGATATTATACGCCAGCTTGTTGGAGAGCTTAAGAACACAACGTTTAAGCAGAATATCTGAAAAGTAATCTTTTATGTTGTCTTCGAGTGATCAAAACTTACAATATCGAGGTTTCAGATCATATTTTCGACTCTAATGTAGTCTCCAACTTTCAAATCGGGGAATTGATTATATTGCGTACATCAACAAATACTGTGCGATCTTTACTCAAATCGCTCCGAAAGCCCAAGACAGGTTTTTGGATTATCCATCAGGAGTTGTGCTACGTTATCAAGGTAAGGTTGCCACGCCCGGGTGTAACTTTGCGGAGGTAGCATATATACGTATTTATCGAAGAAGTAGGTCCTACTAGTTCTAGTTTATTAGCAGCATTCTTGGAATATCTTCTTCTTTAGTGTTGATTCTATACACTACGCTCCTTAGAGCAACCCCGCCAGAAAGAAAGAAAGAGCTTTTCTGATATTATACGCCAGCTTGTTGGAGAGCTTAAGAACACTACGTTTAAGCATAATATCTGAAACGTAATCTTATATGTCGTCTTTGATTGATCAAAACTTACAATATCGAGGTTTCAGATCATATTTTCGACTCTAATGTAGTCTCCAACTTTCAAATCGGGGAATTGATTATATTGCGTACATCAACAAATACTGTGCGATCTTTACTCAAATCGCTCCGAAAGCCCAAGACAGGTTTTTGGATTATCCATCAGGAGTTGTGCTACGCCATCAAGGTAAGGTTGCCACGCCCGGGTGTAACTTTGCGGAGGTAGCATATATACGTATTTATCGAAGAAGTAGATCCTACTAGTTCTAGTTTATCAGCAGCATTGTTGGAATATCCTCTTCTTTAGTGTTGATTCTATACACTACGCTCGTTATAGCAACCCCACTATGAAAAGAAACGGCTTTTCTGATATTATACGCCAGCTTGTTGGAGAGCTTAAGAACACTACGTTTAAGCATAATATCTGAAACGAAATCTTATATGTCGTCTTCGATTGATCAAAACTTACAATTTCGAGCTTTCAAGTCATATTTTCGAATTTCATGTAGTCTCCAACTTTCAAATCGAGGGATTGATGATATGCGAACATTAACAAATTCTGTACCATTTTTTACTCAAATGGCTCCGAATGCCTAATATAGGTTTTTGCATGATCCATCAGGAGTTGTGCTACGCCATCAAGGTAAGGTTGCCACACCCGGGTGTAACTTTGCTGAGGTAGCATATATACGTATTTATCGAAGAAGAAGATCCTACTAGTTGTAGTTGATAAGCAGCATTCACGCAATATACTCTTCTGTCGTGTTTAGTCTATAGACTACGCTCGTTATAGCAACCTCACTTAGAAACAAACGGCTTTTCTTATATTTTACGCCAGCTAGTTTAAGAGCTTAAGTGTCCTGCGTTTTAGCATAATATCTGAAACGTAATCTAATATGTCGTCTTCGATTGATCAAAACTTACATTTTCGAGGTTTCAGATCATATTTTCGACTCTAATGTAGTCTCCAACTTTCAAATCGGGGGATTGATTATATTGCGTACATTAACAAATTCTGTACCATTTTTTACCCAAATGGCTCCGAATGCCTAATATAAGTTTTTGCATTATCCATCAGGAGTTGTGCTACGCCATCAAGGTAAGGTTGCCACGCCCGGGTGTAACTTTGCTGAGGTAGCATATATACGTATTTATCGAAGAAGAAGATCCTACTAGTTGTAGTTGATAAGCAGCATTCACGCAATATACTCTTCTGTCGTGTTTAGGCTATAGACTACGCTCGTTATAGCAACCTCACTTAGAAACAAACGGCTTTTCTTATATTATACGCCAGCTAGTTTGAGAGCTTAAGTGCCCTGCGTTTTAGCATAATATCTGAAACGTAATCTAATATGTCGTCTTCGATTGATCAAAACTTACAATTTCGAGGTTTCAGTTCATATTTTCGACTTTAATGTAGTCTCCAACTTTCAAAGGGATTGATGATATTTCGTACATTAACAAATTCTGTACCATTTTTTACCCAAATGGCTCCGAATGCCTAATATAAGTTTTTGCATTATCCATCAGGAGTTGTGCTACGCCATCAAGGTAAGGTTGCCACGCCCGGGTGTAACTTTGCTGAGGTAGCATATATACGTATTTATCGAAGAAGAAGATCCTACTAGTTGTAGTTGATAAGCAGCATTCACGCAATATACTCTTCTGTCGTGTTTAGGCTATAGACTACGCTCGTTATAGCAACCTCACTTAGAAACAAACGGCTTTTCTTATATTTTACGCCAGCTAGTTTGAGAGCTTAAGTGCCTGCGTTTTAGAATAATATCTGAAACGAAATCTTATATGTCGTCTTCGATAGATCAAAACTTAAAATATTGAGGTTTCAAGTCATATTTTCGAATTTGCTGTAGTCTCCAACTTTCAAATCGGGGGATTGATTATATTGCGTACATCTACAAATACTGTGCGATCTTTACTCAAATCGCTCCGAAAGCCCAAGACAGGTTTTTGGATTATCCATCAGGAGTTGTGCTACGCCATCAAGGTAAGGTTGCCACGCCCGGGTGTAACTTTGCGGAGGTAGCATATATACGTATTTATCGAAGAAGTAGATCCTACTAGTTCTAGTTTATTAGCAGCATTCTTGGAATATCTTCTTCTTTAGTGTTGATTCTATACACTACGCTCCTTAGAGCAACCCCACCAGAAAGAAAGAAAGAGCTTTTCTGATATTATACGCCAGCTTGTTGGAGAGCTTAAGAACACTACGTTTAAGCATAATATCTGAAACGTAATCTTATATGTCGTCTTTGATTGATCAAAACTTACAATTTCGAGCTTTCAAGTCATATTTTCGAATTTCATGTAGTCTCCAACTTTCAAATCGAGGGATTGATGATATGCGAACATTAACAAATTCTGTACCATTTTTTACTCAAATGGCTCCGAATGCCTAATATAGGTTTTTGCATTATCCATCAGGAGTTGTGCTACGCCATCAAGGTAAGGTTGCCACGCCCGGGTGTAACTTTGCTGAGGTAGCATATATACGTATTTATCGAAGAAGTGGGTCCTACTAGTTCTAGTTTATTAGCAGCATTCTTGGAATATCTTCTTCTTTAGTGTTGATTCTATACACTACGCTCCTTAGAGCAACCCCACCAGAAAGAAAGAAAGAGCTTTTCTGATATTATACGCCAGCTTGTTGGAGAGCTTAAGAACACTACGTTTAAGCATAATATCTGAAACGTAATCTTATATGTCGTCTTTGATTGATCAAAACTTACAATATTGAGGTTTCAAGTCATATTTTCGAATTTCCTGTACTTTCAAATCGGGGGATTGATTATATTGCGTACATCAACAAATACTGTGCGATCTTTACTCAAATCGCTCCGAAAGCCCAAGACAGGTTTTTGGATTATCCATCATGAGTTGTGCTACGCCATCAAGGTAAGGTTGCCACGCCCGGGTGTAACTTTGCTGAGGTAGCATATATACGTATTTATCGAAGAAGTAGGTCCTACTAGTTGTAGTTTATTAGCAGCATTCTTGGAATATCTTCTTCTTTAGTGTTGTTTCTATACACTACGCTCCTTAGAGCAACCCCACCAAGAAAAGAAAGAGCTTTTCTGATATTATACGCTAGCTTTTTGGAGAGCTTAAGAACACTACGTTTAAGCATAATATCTGAAACGAAATCTTATATGTCGTCTTCGATTGATCAAAACTTAAAATATTGAGGTTTCAAGTCATATTTTCGAATTTCCTGCAGTCTCCAACTTTCAAATCGGGGGATTGATTATATTGCGTACATCAACAAATACTGTGCGATCTTTACTCAAATCGCTCCGAAAGCCCAAGACAGGTTTTTGGATTATCCATCAG
This sequence comes from Albugo candida, assembly GCA_905220665.1. Lineage (NCBI taxonomy): Eukaryota > Oomycota > Peronosporomycetes > Albuginales > Albuginaceae > Albugo > Albugo candida. Next base: position 13,657 of record CAJNAR010000097.1, on the reverse strand, counting down.
GAGTTGTGCTACGCCATCAAGGTAAGGTTGCCACGCCCGGGTGTAACTTTGCTGAGGTAGCATATATACGTATTTATCGAAGAAGTAGGTCCTACTAGTTGTAGTTTATTAGCAGCATTCTTGGAATATCTTCTTCTTTAGTGTTGATTCTATACACTACGCTCCTTAGAGCAACCCCACCAGAAAGAAAGAAAGAGATTTTCTGATATTATACGCCAGCTTGTTGGAGAGCTTAAGAACACTACGTTTAAGCATAATATCTGAAACGTAATCTTATATGTCGTCTTTGATTGATCAAAACTTACAATATCGAGGTTTCAGATCATATTTTCGACTCTAATGTAGTCTCCAACTTTCAAATCGGGGAATTGATTATATTGCGTACATCAACAAATACTGTACCATTTTTTACCCAAATGGCTCCGAAAGCCCAAGACAGGTTTTTGGATTATCCATCAGGAGTTGTGCTACGTTATCAAGGTAAGGTTGCCACGCCCGGGTGTAACTTTGCGGAGGTAGCATATATACGTATTTATCGAAGAAGTAGGTCCTACTAGTTCTAGTTTATCAGCAGCATTCTTGGAATATCTTCTTCTTTAGTGTTGATTCTATACACTACGCTCCTTAGAGCAACCCCACCAGAAAGAAAGAAAGAGCTTTTCTGATATTATACGCCAGCTTGTTGGAGAGCTTAAGAACACTACGTTTAAGCATAATATCTGAAACGTAATCTTATATGTCGTCTTTGATTGATCAAAACTTACAATTTCGAGGTTTCAGATCATATTTTCGACTTTAATGTAGTCTCCAACTTTCAAATCGGGGAATTGATTATATTGCGTACATCAACAAATACTGTGCGATCTTTACTCAAATCGCTCCGAAAGCCCAAGACAGGTTTTTGGATTATCCATCAGGAGTTGTGCTACGTTATCAAGGTAAGGTTGCCACGCCCGGGTGTAACTTTGCGGAGGTAGCATATATACGTATTTATCGAAGAAGTAGGTCCTACTAGTTGTAGTTTATTAGCAGCATTCTTGGAATATCTTCTTCTTTAGTGTTGATTCTATACACTACGCTCCTTAGAGCAACCCCACCAGAAAGAAAGAAAGAGCTTTTCTGATATTATACGCCAGCTTGTTGGAGAGCTTAAGAACACTACGTTTAAGCATAATATCTGAAACGTAATCTTATATGTCGTCTTTGATTGATCAAAACTTACAATATTGAGGTTTCAAGTCATATTTTCGAATTTCCTGTACTTTCAAATCGGGGGATTGATTATATTGCGTACATCAACAAATACTGTGCGATCTTTACTCAAATCGCTCCGAAAGCCCAAGACAGGTTTTTGGATTATCCATCATGAGTTGTGCTACGCCATCAAGGTAAGGTTGCCACGCCCGGGTGTAACTTTGCTGAGGTAGCATATATACGTATTTATCGAAGAAGTAGGTCCTACTAGTTGTAGTTTATTAGCAGCATTCTTGGAATATCTTCTTCTTTAGTGTTGTTTCTATACACTACGCTCCTTAGAGCAACCCCACCAAGAAAAGAAAGAGCTTTTCTGATATTATACGCTAGCTTTTTGGAGAGCTTAAGAACACTACGTTTAAGCATAATATCTGAAACGAAATCTTATATGTCGTCTTCGATTGATCAAAACTTAAAATATTGAGGTTTCAAGTCATATTTTCGAATTTCCTGCAGTCTCCAACTTTCAAATCGGGGGATTGATTATATTGCGTACATCAACAAATACTGTGCGATCTTTACTCAAATCGCTCCGAAAGCCCAAGACAGGTTTTTGGATTATCCATCAGGAGTTGTGCTACGCCATCAAGGTAAGGTTGCCACGCCCGGGTGTAACTTTGCTGAGGTAGCATATATACGTATTTATCGAAGAAGTAGGTCCTACTAGTTGTAGTTTATTAGCAGCATTCTTGGAATATCTTCTTCTTTAGTGTTGATTCTATACACTACGCTCCTTAGAGCAACCCCACCAGAAAGAAAGAAAGAGATTTTCTGATATTATACGCCAGCTTGTTGGAGAGCTTAAGAACACTACGTTTAAGCATAATATGTGAAACGTAATCTTATATGTCGTCTTTGATTGATCAAAACTTACAATATCGAGGTTTCAGATCATATTTTCGACTCTAATGTAGTCTCCAACTTTCAAATCGGGGAATTGATTATATTGCGTACATCAACAAATACTGTACCATTTTTTACCCAAATGGCTCCGAAAGCCCAAGACAGGTTTTTGGATTATCCATCAGGAGTTGTGCTACGTTATCAAGGTAAGGTTGCCACGCCCGGGTGTAACTTTGCGGAGGTAGCATATATACGTATTTATCGAAGAAGTAGGTCCTACTAGTTCTAGTTTATCAGCAGCATTCTTGGAATATCTTCTTCTTTAGTGTTGATTCTATACACTACGCTCCTTAGAGCAACCCCACCAGAAAGAAAGAAAGAGCTTTTCTGATATTATACGCCAGCTTGTTGGAGAGCTTAAGAACACTACGTTTAAGCATAATATCTGAAACGTAATCTTATATGTCGTCTTTGATTGATCAAAACTTACAATTTCGAGGTTTCAGATCATATTTTCGACTTTAATGTAGTCTCCAACTTTCAAATCGGGGAATTGATTATATTGCGTACATCAACAAATACTGTGCGATCTTTACTCAAATCGCTCCGAAAGCCCAAGACAGGTTTTTGGATTATCCATCAGGAGTTGTGCTACGTTATCAAGGTAAGGTTGCCACGCCCGGGTGTAACTTTGCGGAGGTAGCATATATACGTATTTATCGAAGAAGTAGGTCCTACTAGTTGTAGTTTATTAGCAGCATTCTTGGAATATCTTCTTCTTTAGTGTTGATTCTATACACTACGCTCCTTAGAGCAACCCCACCAGAAAGAAAGAAAGAGCTTTTCTGATATTATACGCCAGCTTGTTGGAGAGCTTAAGAACACTACGTTTAAGCATAATATCTGAAACGTAATCTTATATGTCGTCTTTGATTGATCAAAACTTACAATATTGAGGTTTCAAGTCATATTTTCGAATTTCCTGTACTTTCAAATCGGGGGATTGATTATATTGCGTACATCAACAAATACTGTGCGATCTTTACTCAAATCGCTCCGAAAGCCCAAGACAGGTTTTTGGATTATCCATCAGGAGTTGTGCTACGCCATCAAGGTAAGGTTGCCACGCCCGGGTGTAACTTTGCTGAGGTAGCATATATACGTATTTATCGAAGAAGTAGGTCCTACTAGTTGTAGTTTATTAGCAGCATTCTTGGAATATCTTCTTCTTTAGTGTTGTTTCTATACACTACGCTCCTTAGAGCAACCCCACCAAGAAAAGAAAGAGCTTTTCTGATATTATACGCTAGCTTTTTGGAGAGCTTAAGAACACTACGTTTAAGCATAATATCTGAAACGAAATCTTATATGTCGTCTTCGATTGATCAAAACTTAAAATATTGAGGTTTCAAGTCATATTTTCGAATTTCCTGCAGTCTCCAACTTTCAAATCGGGGGATTGATTATATTGCGTACATCAACAAATACTGTGCGATCTTTACTCAAATCGCTCCGAAAGCCCAAGACAGGTTTTTGGATTATCCATCAGGAGTTGTGCTACGCCATCAAGGTAAGGTTGCCACGCCCGGGTGTAACTTTGCTGAGGTAGCATATATACGTATTTATCGAAGAAGTAGGTCCTACTAGTTGTAGTTTATTAGCAGCATTCTTGGAATATCTTCTTCTTTAGTGTTGATTCTATACACTACGCTCCTTAGAGCAACCCCACCAGAAAGAAAGAAAGAGATTTTCTGATATTATACGCCAGCTTGTTGGAGAGCTTAAGAACACTACGTTTAAGCATAATATGTGAAACGTAATCTTATATGTCGTCTTTGATTGATCAAAACTTACAATATCGAGGTTTCAGATCATATTTTCGACTCTAATGTAGTCTCCAACTTTCAAATCGGGGAATTGATTATATTGCGTACATCAACAAATACTGTACCATTTTTTACCCAAATGGCTCCGAAAGCCCAAGACAGGTTTTTGGATTATCCATCAGGAGTTGTGCTACGTTATCAAGGTAAGGTTGCCACGCCCGGGTGTAACTTTGCGGAGGTAGCATATATACGTATTTATCGAAGAAGTAGGTCCTACTAGTTCTAGTTTATCAGCAGCATTCTTGGAATATCTTCTTCTTTAGTGTTGATTCTATACACTACGCTCCTTAGAGCAACCCCACCAGAAAGAAAGAAAGAGCTTTTCTGATATTATACGCCAGCTTGTTGGAGAGCTTAAGAACACTACGTTTAAGCATAATATCTGAAACGTAATCTTATATGTCGTCTTTGATTGATCAAAACTTACAATTTCGAGGTTTCAGATCATATTTTCGACTTTAATGTAGTCTCCAACTTTCAAATCGGGGAATTGATTATATTGCGTACATCAACAAATACTGTGCGATCTTTACTCAAATCGCTCCGAAAGCCCAAGACAGGTTTTTGGATTATCCATCAGGAGTTGTGCTACGTTATCAAGGTAAGGTTGCCACGCCCGGGTGTAACTTTGCGGAGGTAGCATATATACGTATTTATCGAAGAAGTAGGTCCTACTAGTTGTAGTTTATTAGCAGCATTCTTGGAATATCTTCTTCTTTAGTGTTGATTCTATACACTACGCTCCTTAGAGCAACCCCACCAGAAAGAAAGAAAGAGCTTTTCTGATATTATACGCCAGCTTGTTGGAGAGCTTAAGAACACTACGTTTAAGCATAATATCTGAAACGTAATCTTATATGTCGTCTTTGATTGATCAAAACTTACAATATTGAGGTTTCAAGTCATATTTTCGAATTTCCTGTACTTTCAAATCGGGGGATTGATTATATTGCGTACATCAACAAATACTGTGCGATCTTTACTCAAATCGCTCCGAAAGCCCAAGACAGGTTTTTGGATTATCCATCAGGAGTTGTGCTACGTTATCAAGGTAAGGTTGCCACGCCCGGGTGTAACTTTGCGGAGGTAGCATATATACGTATTTATCGAAGAAGTAGGTCCTACTAGTTCTAGTTTATTAGCAGCATTCTTGGAATATCTTCTTCTTTAGTGTTGATTCTATACACTACGCTCCTTAGAGCAACCCCACCAGAAAGAAAGAAAGAGCTTTTCTGATATTATACGCCAGCTTGTTGGAGAGCTTAAGAACACTACGTTTAAGCATAATATCTGAAACGTAATCTTATATGTCGTCTTTGATTGATCAAAACTTACAATATCGAGGTTTCAGATCATATTTTCGACTCTAATGTAGTCTCCAATTTTCAAATCGGGGAATTGATTATATTGCGTACATCAACAAATACTGTACCATTTTTTACCCAAATGGCTCCGAAAGCCCAAGACAGGTTTTTGGATTATCCATCAGGAGTTGTGCTACGTTATCAAGGTAAGGTTGCCACGCCCGGGTGTAACTTTGCGGAGGTAGCATATATACGTATTTATCGAAGAAGTAGGTCCTACTAGTTCTAGTTTATTAGCAGCATTCTTGGAATATCTTCTTCTTTAGTGTTGATTCTATACACTACGCTCCTTAGAGCAACCCCACCAGAAAGAAAGAAAGAGCTTTTCTGATATTATACGCCAGCTTGTTGGAGAGCTTAAGAACACTACGTTTAAGCATAATATCTGAAACGTAATCTTATATGTCGTCTTTGATTGATCAAAACTTACAATATCGAGGTTTCAGATCATATTTTCGACTCTAATGTAGTCTCCAACTTTCAAATCGGGGAATTGATTATATTGCGTACATCAACAAATACTGTACCATTTTTTACCCAAATGGCTCCGAAAGCCCAAGACAGGTTTTTGGATTATCCATCAGCAGTTGTGCTACGCCATCAAGGTAAGGTTGCCACACCCGGGTGTAACTTTGCTGAGGTAGCATATATACGTATTTATCGAAGAAGAAGATCCTACTAGTTGTAGTTGATAAGCAGCATTCACGCAATATACTCTTCTGTCGAGTTTAGTCTATAGACTACGCTCGTTATAGCAACCTCACTTAGAAACAAACGGCTTTTCTTATATTATACGCCAGCTTGTTGGAGAGCTTAAGAACACTACGTTTAAGCATAATATCTGAAACGTAATCTTATATGTCGTCTTTGATTGATCAAAACTTACAATATCGAGGTTTCAGATCATATTTTCGACTCTAATGTAGTCTCCAACTTTCAAATCGGGGAATTGATTATATTGCGTACATCAACAAATACTGTACCATTTTTTACCCAAATGGCTCCGAATGCCTAATATAAGTTTTTGCATTATCCATCAGGAGTTGTGCTGCGCCATCAAGGTAAGGTTATCACGCCCGGGTGTAACTTTGCTGAGGTAGCATATATACGTATTTATCGAAGAAGTAGATCCTACTAGTTCTAGTTTATCAGCAGCATTGTTGGAATATCCTCTTCTTTAGTGTTGATTCTATACACTACGCTCGTTATAGCAACCCCACTATGAAAAGAAACGGCTTTTCTGATATTATACGCCAGCTTGTTGGAGAGCTTGAGAACACTACGTTTAAGCATAATATCTGAAACGTAATCTTATATGTCGTCTTCGATTGATCAAAACTTACAATATTGAGGTTTCAAGTCATATTTTCGAATTTCATGTAGTCTCCAACTTTCAAACCGAGGGATTGATGATATTGCGTACATTAACAAATTCTGTACCATTTTTTACCCAAATGGCTCCGAATGCCTAATATAGGTTTTTGCATTACCAATCAGGAGTTGTGCTACGCCATCAAGGTAAGGTTATCACGCCCGGGTGTAACTTTGCTGAGGTAACATATATACGTATTTATCGAAGAAGTAGGTCCTACTAGTTTTAGTTGATAAGCAGCATTCACGCAATATACTCTTCTGTCGTGTTTAGTCTATAGACTACGCTCGTTATAGCAACCTCACTTAGAAACAAACGGCTTTTCTTATATTATACGCCAGCTAGTTTGAGAGCTTAAGTATCCTGCGTTTTAGCATAATATCTGAAACATAATCTTGTATGTCGTCTTTGATTGATCAAAACTTACAATATCGAGGTTTCAGATCATATTTTCGACTCTAATGTAGTCTCCAACTTTCAAATCGGGGAATTGATTATATTGCGTACATCAACAAATACTGTGCGATCTTTACTCAAATCGCTCCGAAAGCCCAAGACAGGTTTTTGGATTATCCATCAGGAGTTGTGCTACGCCATCAAGGTAAGGTTGCCACGCCCGGGTGTAACTTTGCGGAGGTAGCATATATACGTATTTATCGAAGAAGTAGATCCTACTAGTTCTAGTTTATCAGCAGCATTGTTGGAATATCCTCTTCTTTAGTGTTGATTCTATACACTACGCTCGTTATAGCAACCCCACCAGAAAGAAAGAAAGAGCTTTTCTGATATTATACGCCAGCTTGTTGGAGAGCTTAAGAACACTACGTTTAAGCATAATATCTGAAACGAAATCTTATATGTCGTCTTCGATTGATCAAAACTTAAAATATTGAGGTTTCAAGTCATATTTTCGAATTTCCTGCAGTCTCCAACTTTCAAATCGGGGGATTGATTATATTGCGTACATCAACAAATACTGTGCGATCTTTACTCAAATCGCTCCGAAAGCCCAAGACAGGTTTTTGGATTATCCATCAGGAGTTGTGCTACGCCATCAAGGTAAGGTTGCCACGCCCGGGTGTAACTTTGCTGAGGTAGCATATATACGTATTTATCGAAGAAGTAGGTCCTACTAGTTCTAGTTTATTAGCAGCATTCTTGGAATATCTTCTTCTTTAGTGTTGATTCTATACACTACGCTCCTTAGAGCAACCCCACCAGAAAGAAAGAAAGAGCTTTTCTGATATTATACGCCAGCTTGTTGGAGAGCTTAAGAACACTACGTTTAAGCATAATATCTGAAACGAAATCTTATATGTCGTCTTCGATTGATCAAAACTTAAAATATTGAGGTTTCAAGTCATATTTTCGAATTTCCTGCAGTCTTCAACTTTCAAATCGGGGGATTGATTATATTGCGTACATCAACAAATACTGTGCGATCTTTACTCAAATCGCTCCGAAAGCCCAAGACAGGTTTTTGGATTATCCATCAGGAGTTGTGCTACGCCATCACGGTAAGGTTGCCACGCCCGGGTGTAACTTTGCTGAGGTAGCATATATACGTATTTATCGAAGAAGTAGGTCCTACTAGTTCTAGTTTATTAGCAGCATTCTTGGAATATCTTCTTCTTTAGTGTTGATTCTATACACTACGCTCCTTAGAGCAACCCCACCAGAAAGAAAGAAAGAGCTTTTCTGATATTATACGCCAGCTTGTTGGAGAGCTTAAGAACACTACGTTTAAGCATAATATCTGAAACGTAATCTTATATGTCGTCTTTGATTGATCAAAACTTACAATTTCGAGGTTTCAGATCATATTTTCGACTTTAATGTAGTCTCCAACTTTCAAACCGAGGGATTGATTATATTGCGTACATTAACCAATTCTGTACCATTTTTTACCCAAATGGCTCCGAATGCCTAATATAGGTTTTTGCATTATCCATCAGGAGTTGTGCTGCGCCATCAAGGTAAGGTTATCACGCCCGGGTGTAACTTTGCGGAGGTAGCATATATACGTATTTATCGAAGAAGTAGATCCTACTAGTTCTAGTTTATCAGCAGCATTGTTGGAATATCCTCTTCTTTAGTGTTGATTCTATACACTACGCTCGTTATAGCAACCCCACTATGAAAAGAAACGGCTTTTCTGATATTATACGCCAGCTTGTTGGAGAGCTTGAGAACACTACGTTTAAGCATAATATCTGAAACGTAATCTTATATGTCGTCTTCGATTGATCAAAACTTACAATATTGAGGTTTCAAGTCATATTTTCGAATTTCATGTAGTCTCCAACTTTCAAACCGAGGGATTGATGATATTGCGTACATTAACAAATTCTGTACCATTTTTTACCCAAATGGCTCCGAATGCCTAATATAGGTTTTTGCATTACCAATCAGGAGTTGTGCTGCGCCATCAAGGTAAGGTTATCACGCCCGGGTGTAACTTTGCTGAGGTAACATATATACGTATTTATCGAAGAAGTAGGTCCTACTAGTTTTAGTTGATAAGCAGCATTCACGCAATATACTCTTCTGTCGTGTTTAGTCTATAGACTACGCTCGTTATAGCAACCTCACTTAGAAACAAACGGCTTTTCTTATATTATACGCCAGCTAGTTTGAGAGCTTAAGTGTCCTGCGTTTTAGCATAATATCTGAAACATAATCTTGTATGTCGTCTTCGATTGATCAAAACTTACAATTTCGAGGTTTCAGATCATATTTTCGACTCTAATGTAGTCTCCAACTTTCAAATCGGGGGATTGATTATATTGCGTACATTAACCAATTCTGTACCATTTTTTACCCAAATGGCTCCGAATGCCTAATATAGGTTTTTGCATTATCCATCAGGAGTTGTGCTGCGCCATCAAGGTAAGGTTATCACGCCCGGGTGTAACTTTGCTGAGGTAGCATATATACGTATTTATCGAAGAAGAAGATCCTACTAGTTGTAGTTGATAAGCAGCATTCACGCAATATACTCTTCTGTCGTGTTTAGTCTATAGACTACGCTCGTTATAGCAACCCACTATGAAAAGAAACGGCTTTTCTGATATTATACGCCAGCTTGTTGGAGAGCTTGAGAACACTACGTTTAAGCATAATATCTGAAACGTTATCTTATATGTCGTCTTCGATTGATCAAAACTTACAATATTGAGGTTTCAAGTCATATTTTCGAATTTCATGTAGTCTCCAACTTTCAAATCGGGGAATTGATTATATTGCGTACATCAACAAATACTGTGCGATCTTTACTCAAATCGCTCCGAAAGCCCAAGACAGGTTTTTGGATTATCCATCAGGAGTTGTGCTACGCCATCAAGGTAAGGTTGCCACGCCCGGGTGTAACTTTGCGGAGGTAGCATATATACGTATTTATCGAAGAAGAAGATCCTACTAGTTCTAGTTTATTAGCAGCATTCTTGGAATATCCTCTTCTTTAGTGTTGATTCTAGACACTACGCTCGCTATAGCAACCCCACTAAGAAAAGAACTGGTTTTTCTGATATTATACGCCAGCTTGTTGGAGAGCTTAAGAACACTACGTTTAAGCATAATATCTGAAAAGTAATCTTATATGTCGTCTTTGATTGATCAAAACTTACAATTTCGAGGTTTCAGATCATATTTTCGACTTTAATGTAGTCTCCAACTTTCAAATCGGGGAATTGATTATATTGCGTACATCAACAAATACTGTGCGATCTTTACTCAAATCGCTCCGAAAGCCCAAGACAGGTTTTTGGATTATCCATCAGGAGTTGTGCTACGCCATCAAGGTAAGGTTGCCACGCCCGGGTGTAACTTTGCGGAGGTAGCATATATACGTATTTATCGAAGAAGTAGGTCCTACTAGTTCTAGTTTATTAGCAGCATTCTTGGAATATCCTCTTCTTTAGTTTTGATTCTAGACACTACGCTCGCTATAGCAACCCCACCAGAAAGAAAGAACTGGTTTTTCTGATATTATACGCCAGCTTGTTGGAGAGCTTAAGAACACAACGTTTAAGCAGAATATCTGAAAAGTAATCTTTTATGTTGTCTTCGAGTGATCAAAACTTACAATATCGAGGTTTCAGATCATATTTTCGACTCTAATGTAGTCTCCAACTTTCAAATCGGGGAATTGATTATATTGCGTACATCAACAAATACTGTACCATTTTTTACCCAAATGGCTCCAAAAGCCCAAGACAGGTTTTTGGATTATCCATCAGGAGTTGTGCTACGCCATCAAGGTAAGGTTGCCACGCCCGGGTGTAACTTTGCTGAGGTAGCATATATACGTATTTATCGAAGAAGTAGGTCCTACTAGTTCTAGTTTATTAGCAGCATTCTTGGAATATCCTCTTCTTTAGTTTTGATTCTAGACACTACGCTCGCTATAGCAACCCCACCAGAAAGAAAGAACTGGTTTTTCTGATATTATACGCCAGCTTGTTGGAGAGCTTAAGAACACAACGTTTAAGCAGAATATCTGAAAAGTAATCTTTTATGTTGTCTTCGAGTGATCAAAACTTACAATATCGAGGTTTCAGATCATATTTTCGACTCTAATGTAGTCTCCAACTTTCAAATCGGGGAATTGATTATATTGCGTACATCAACAAATACTGTGCGATCTTTACTCAAATCGCTCCGAAAGCCCAAGACAGGTTTTTGGATTATCCATCAGGAGTTGTGCTACGCCATCAAGGTAAGGTTGCCACGCCCGGGTGTAACTTTGCGGAGGTAGCATATATACGTATTTATCGAAGAAGAAGATCCTACTAGTTCTAGTTTATTAGCAGCATTCTTGGAATATCCTCTTCTTTAGTGTTGATTCTAGACACTACGCTCGCTATAGCAACCCCACTAAGAAAAGAACTGGTTTTTCTGATATTATACGCCAGCTTGTTGGAGAGCTTAAGAACACTACGTTTAAGCATAATATCTGAAAAGTAATCTTACATGTCGTCTTTGATTGATCAAAACTTACAATTTCGAGGTTTCAGATCATATTTTCGACTTTAATGTAGTCTCCAACTTTCAAATCGGGGAATTGATTATATTGCGTACATCAACAAATACTGTGCGATCTTTACTCAAATCGCTCCGAAAGCCCAAGACAGGTTTTTGGATTATCCATCAGGAGTTGTGCTACGCCATCAAGGTAAGGTTGCCACGCCCGGGTGTAACTTTGCGGAGGTAGCATATATACGTATTGATCGAAGAAGTAGGTCCTACTAGTTCTAGTTTATTAGCAGCATTCTTGGAATATCTTCTTCTTTAGTGTTGATTCTATACACTACGCTCCTTAGAGCAACCCCACCAGAAAGAAAGAAAGAGCTTTTCTGATATTATACGCCAGCTTGTTGGAGAGCTTAAGAACACTACGTTTAAGCATAATATCTGAAACGAAATCTTATATGTCGTCTTCGATTGATCAAAACTTAAAATATTGAGGTTTCAAGTCATATTTTCGAATTTCCTGCAGTCTTCAACTTTCAAATCGGGGGATTGATTATATTGCGTACATCAACAAATACTGTGCGATCTTTACTCAAATCGCTCCGAAAGCCCAAGACAGGTTTTTGGATTATCCATCAGGAGTTGTGCTACGCCATCAAGGTAAGGTTGCCACGCCCGGGTGTAACTTTGCTGAGGTAGCATATATACGTATTTATCGAAGAAGTAGGTCCTACTAGTTCTAGTTTATTAGCAGCATTCTTGGAATATCTTCTTCTTTAGTGTTGATTCTATACACTACGCTCCTTAGAGCAACCCCACCAAGAAAAGAAAGAGCTTTTCTGATATTATACGCCAGCTTGTTGGAGAGCTTAAGAACACTACGTTTAAGCATAATATCTGAAACGTAATCTTATATGTCGTCTTTGATTGATCAAAACTTACAATTTCGAGGTTTCAGATCATATTTTCGACTTTAATGTAGTCTCCAACTTTCAAACCGAGGGATTGATTATATTGCGTACATTAACAAATTCTGTACCATTTTTTACCCAAATGGCTCCGAATGCCTAATATAGGTTTTTGCATTATCCATCAGGAGTTGTGCTGCGCCATCAAGGTAAGGTTATCACGCCCGGGTGTAACTTTGCTGAGGTAGCATATATACGTATTTATCGAAGAAGAAGATCCTACTAGTTCTAGTTATCAGCAGCATTGTTGGAATATCCTCTTCTTTAGTGTTGATTCTATACACTACGCTCGTTATAGCAACCCACTATGAAAAGAAACGGCTTTTCTGATATTATACGCCAGCTTGTTGGAGAGCTTGAGAACACTACGTTTAAGCATAATATCTGAAACGTAATCTTATATGTCGTCTTCGATTGATCAAAACTTACAATATTGAGGTTTCAAGTCATATTTTCGAATTTCATGTAGTCTCCAACTTTCAAACCGAGGGATTGATGATATTGCGTACATTAACAAATTCTGTACCATTTTTTACCCAAATGGCTCCGAATGCCTAATATAGGTTTTTGCATTACCAATCAGGAGTTGTGCTGCGCCATCAAGGTAAGGTTATCACGCCCGGGTGTAACTTTGCTGAGGTAACATATATACGTATTTATCGAAGAAGTAGGTCCTACTAGTTTTAGTTGATAAGCAGCATTCACGCAATATACTCTTCTGTCGTGTTTAGTCTATAGACTACGCTCGTTATAGCAACCTCACTTAGAAACAAACGGCTTTTCTTATATTATACGCCAGCTAGTTTAAGAGCTTAAGTGTCCTGCGTTTTAGCATAATATCTGAAACATAATCTTGTATGTCGTCTTCGATTGATCAAAACTTACAATTTCGAGGTTTCAGATCATATTTTCGACTCTAATGTAGTCTCCAACTTTCAAATCGGGGGATTGATTATATTGCGTACATTAACCAATTCTGTACCATTTTTTACCCAAATG
>CAJNAR010000096.1:25000-26554 GCA_905220665.1 Albugo candida | reverse complement strand
TCTTACCAGGATTTTCAAGGGCTGTCATGAACGCGCGGGACACATCAAAAAGTAATGTGCTTTGCCATGACTTCCTCCTTATCGCCGGATAATCCGTTTCCAAGGTAGGAATTGCATGTTAAAAAGAAAAGAGAACTCTTCCCCGGGTTCACGCCAACGTCTCCTGGATCGATTGTGTTGCCACACATTATCCACGTCTCGGTTCAGAAATATTAATCTGATTCCCTTTCGATAAACGGAGTTGCATACAAAACAGAAGAAACCCCCTGCCTCAAACAACTCGCTTTCAAACGGATTTCTCCTATCTCTTAGGATCGACTCACCCGTGTCCAATTACTGTTCACACGGAACCTTTCTCCACTTCAGTCTTCAAAGTTCGCATTTGAATATTTGCTACTACCACCAAGATCTGCACTAAAGGCTGTTTCACTCCGACTCACGTCACGAGCTTCTTCACAACCTTCACGCCCTCCTACTCATTAAGGCAAACATTACATATGCTATCGCCTTAACGGCAAAGTATAAGTGGCCCGCTTTAGCGCCATCCATTTTCAGGGCTAGTTCATTCGGCAGGTGAGTTGTTACACACTCCTTAGCGGATTCCGACTTCCATGGCCACCGTCCTGCTGTCTAAATGAACCAACACCTTTTATGGTATCTAGGTGAGCGAGCACTTTGGCACTTTAACTTTGCGTTCGGTTCATCCCGCATCGCCAGACGAGCTTACCCCGTATGGCCCACTAACAACTTGATATTCACGTCTACGAGTTCAATTAAGAAACTCGCAGGTCTTACAAATTTAAAGTTTGAGAATAGGTCAAGGAAGTTTCTTCCCCGAATCCTCTAATCATTCGCTTTACCTCATAAAACTATCGTAAAAAGTTGCTGCTATCCTGAGGGAAATTTCGGAGGGAACCAGCTACTAGATGGTTCGATTAGTCTTTCGCCCCTATACCCAAGTTTGACGATCGATTTGCACGTCAGAATCGCTACGAGCTTCCACCAGAGTTTCCCCTGGCTTCACCCTACTCAGGCATAGTTCACCATCTTTCGGGTACCAACATATGTGCTCAAACTCAAATCTTTCACCACGAAGGTTCATGATCGGTCGATAGTGCCAGCACCATACAGCGCTTTCCTACCTAAGGCAATCTACATTACCCTTTACTTTCATTACGCACTGGGGTTTCAACACCCAAATACTTGCACACATGTTAGACTCCTTGGTCCGTGTTTCAAGACGGGCCGAATCGCTCCATTTCGCCAAAGTCCCGAACAGCAACAAGTTACTACCAAACACAATCACCCTGTATAAACACGTACATAGCAAGCTATCTACGCACTCAACCAAGTGAATGTCTAATAGACTCGAGAGCATGTTAAAGACACCTCAGTCTCCGTCACAGCAGACATGGATAAGGATATAATGGAACGCTGCAAGCAGCAAACCTATCTTCCTCGTCAATCATTTCCTGCGACGTACAAACTGACTTTGACGTCCCACCACAACACAGGGCAACGATATGTCTCAACCAATCCACGCAAGGTGCAACC
>CAJNAR010000096.1:15000-20000 GCA_905220665.1 Albugo candida | reverse complement strand
AATGCATGTGGGTTCTCTTCTTACCATGCATGATCATGAATCATTCAAAGGAAAGAACATGTCAAGCACGATACGGAGCTACTACCAATACAGACGACACCCTAAGAAGGATGATAACACGCTTCCAATTCAGCAATTCTTGCTACATAAAGCGCAACAATTCATGGAGAAATGAAAGAGAGCAGCGCACCCTAAGCGTATCAATGAAGCTACGTTTTTATGCATCGCATAGAAGCAAACCACCAGTACCCTTTCGCACGCAGTGATCTCCGGGTTCCCCGGAGACGGTACTACGCACAGTTGTGTTCTCTGAGAGTACTTTATTCGACAGAATCAAACAATCGTAACTCCCAAGGAAAACGAAAAATTGCCAGAACATTCGTTCATGAGTGCTCTTTCAACGGTTTCAACTGAAATCAGTTTCTGCCCGTTAGAAGATGCGTTGGATTCGATGCGACAGGACATACACCCTGTCGCATCAACGGAATAAAAAAGACTGTATTGTTTTGATTTATCACTACGCTCATTTCTAATGTAGCTACGTCCAAACTACGTGTACCTCGGAAGTCGATCCTGGAAGCTTGACTGACGCCGCGCCGCATGCTGATGTTGGAGTTGTTGCTGACATGTTGAAGCGATCGTTGTTGATGCGTTGTTATCGATTGCTGGTATGAGTTGAAACTGATTGCTGATCCGAGTTGGAGTTGAGAGTTGGTACGTTGAAACTGATTGCTGATCCGAGTTGGAGTTGAGAGTCGGTACGTTGAAACTGATTGTTGATCCGAGTTGGAGTTGAGAGTTGGTACGTTGAAACTGATTGCTGATCCGAGTTGGAGTTGAGAGTTGGTACGTTGAAACTGATTGTTGATCGTTGATCCGTGTTGATCCGTGTTGAACCATTTTGCAACTGTCCGTTGGAGCGACTTGGCCGAACCTAAACTAGAATGGTCAGTACTTCGTCTGGATACCCAGAAAACAAACCACGTACCTTTCTCCGTAGCATGCACCACAATCTCCAGCAAGCCCACCTATATTCGTAACATGCACCACACTCACCAGCAAACCCAACTATAACCGTAACATGCACCACAGTCTCCAGCAAACCCACCTGAACTCGTACCACGCACCACCAACACTCAAACGTACCCAAAAAGCATACCCTTTTGCGTCACCGCAAGAACAACATAATTGCCCTTGCGGGGGGAGACGCGACGACTTAAAGGACAGCTTGACGGTTACATGGGACAAGAGTGTAATGCTAACGTACCTTGGTCGGAGAAAACCGTTGATAACGCATTGCACCCTTTCCCAGACGTATGGAGATGAAACCGCCAGCTTGTTCTGTTCATTTTCACAAAAAAAACGGCCAAAACGGTTCATTTTTACTCGCTACGTCTAAAAATAACCAACTTTCAAACTTTCCTTTCTCACTCTCATGCCCCCCCATATATAGGCAAAAGTAATCGTTTTCAACTGCCGTACCGGCAAAATTTAGGGAAAGGACTCAGGCAGTTACTTCCTGGGCGAAAGGGAGACATGTACCCATACTTGTCCCAAGTGTAACCGCCGTCCCAAGGGACACCATAGTGAGACTTGCATGAAGATTCACGAGACCAAGTGCAGGGCCATTCTACTTGCAGTATGTATGCCTCGGAGTACTTGGACGCATGTACCTGCATACTGAAGCCAAGTCACCTAGTAAGGAAGCATTGCCGCCGACTCTTCCCTCCATCGGCATGTCAGGAAACCTTCCGACGACCTCATGCAGGGTTACGCATACCCTACCGAGCCCTAGGCCATCGGGTTAACGTTCGGGTTTAATAGCTCGGGTTGCACCCATCACCCACCAAGTCTCAAGATACCACCAGGTAGGTATGAACAAGGACTACAATATGGGTAGGGTCGGTTACGGTATACTTGTTTCCTATTGGCTGTAACCGCGAACGCGTATACTGACCGTTGTAGGGCTCACTATTCAAGTGAGTATACATCAATGGAAAGCCCTTGCAAATCTCTACCCGGGGAATAGGTGTCACGTAGTCTAGTACCGGTACAAGGTATCCTTATCGGTACATGTACTGCGACAACAGGTATCCCAGGTTTACCATGTTCCCGACCAGTATGCCCATTCAGACTTGGTCTCTAAGGTCAAGTTGAAGTGCTGAACAACCTCCCGTCAAGGATTTTCGTCTACATTGCCGTCACGTCTATGCACAGAACGTTCTTTTTCTCGCCAAGCCGTGAAAACGGTTATTCGTTAATAACTTTTGCTACGTAACCGCTAGCCCGGTTATACTTTCCAGGATACTGTATTATGGTGGTATACACCTTTGTGCCAAAGGGTTTTGGGCTACCTAGTATAGGGTAGAAGTTATACAATTTGCGACATCATTCAGGATTTTTCCTCGATGAACGACCGGAAAATTCCATTTTCGATCCCTCATAACTTTTCACCCCCTATAGTAAGAACTATAGAATTAGAAATTTCTAGGTCCATTTTTTACGGCGCGTCATATGAGCCTAGTTTTATTAGTGGAGATGACCTACAGGCCACATTATGCTAGGATTTGTCCTAATTTTTAAAAAAATGCAATTTTTAGCCCTAGGATCCCTTGCAAATTCGATAAATCGGACTTCAGATTCGGACTCAGGGTACTCGATTACATCTATTCCACATAAATTTGATGGGCTCGCGGAATATTTTGTCGATTTCACGAGACGAATCGCGCTCGTTTCGGAAACCAAGTTGCCTAGCGAATCTACTCGAACGGATCTGGAATCGTAAGAAGTGGTTACCCCAAACGGATTCTTACTCCCAAGAGCTCATTCGAAAGCTCTTGAAATTCTGGGTCGATGACAACCAGGCGGTTTGGTCACGGATGCTTGGTTCGCGCGCTAGGTCAAAATAACAAAAATAGCGGGTTTTGGGGGTTTTTGGCCATTACAACATGGTTCCGGGCATCTACCAACACGTGACGAATTACCGATGGGTGTAAAACGCTTTTCTGCGTCGAATGCACTATACCATGTCGAGAGGGAGGAAGAAACACCGACGTTATTCAAGAAATAGTGGCAAAAATAGCGATTTTTGGCGACACTTTTGAGTCACGAATGGTACCGTACCGTACGCTGCAGTGGGTACTTTCTGAACGAGTTTTTTGTAAAACATTCTCCAGAAAAACGCGCATCTTTTGCACTACGGCGGGTTAGGCCACGAGTACGGTACGCTTCGCAATCGTCGAAATAGTGGCCGATTTTGCATGTTTTGGAGGGGGGCAAAATGACCATGCGTGACATTTTTTTTCCTGTTCGTCCCAGAATACGTGACATGATTGGAGATAGGGTAACTTTTTATTGCGCTTCGTTTGCGCTACGTTTCGTTATCATCGGATCAGTATTGATGGCGCTAGCGCGGAAACCGTGAAAACAGGGGAAATCGAGTCGCTGCGGCGATGCCGACAAAACAACATATACGCTCCCCCTGACGATATACGTTCGTTTTTTTCGATTCAATTTGTTGCAGATGGCATGAAATTGAAATGCGCTTCCAACGAATCTACATCTGTCGAGCACGGATGCGTGGTGCTCGCGTTCTCGAAAACGTAGAAAACGTCAAGTCGTAAAAAAAGACGGTTATGCGAATTTTTCGACCGCACCCACGCCGTTTAGAAAATGTGACATAGCACCCGACTATGAAACAAAGCATTGCGCATTCAACGCGATAAGGGGAGAAAGAATCGGCGCAGTGCAGCCTTCGCTACGTGCGAATACGTGCCTCCAAAAAGCAGTGGTGGCGACACGTTTCGCCTCGTTTTGTAGCTTTCACTGCACCGATTTCGACCAAACCAGGTGCATTCTACTCGTAGCACAAGGGGAAAGTAGAAACACCTCTATCGTGGTGGCGGACATGCGTGGTGCGCGACGTAGCGTGCGCGACGCGGCGAATCGCTTGGTGCGAGTGTAAAACCGGTACAACAGTAGTACCGTCAATTCTGGTGACGGATTCGGGTTCCTCGTCACCGGCTACGTAGAAGTGCAAGGTTTCACTAGAATTGTACGATTCGTTGCGGCGCTATAGCGCGCGCAAAACGCTGGCCGTACATTTTCAGTAAGGGGGGAGCTCTATACTGTATCCAAGATACAGTAGCGTATACTTGGTAAGGATCCTAGACTACACACTAGCTCAGTCGGTATAGTGCACGAACGCTATGCGAAAGGTCCCAACATCGATACCCGCGGCCACTTTATAAAAAATAATATAATTCACTACTTTGTATTGAACTTAAGCAGGCACTTACGAAGCTAGTGTACGTACTTGAGTACTCCCTACTACTATGGGACTTTGCCAAAAAAGAGCAAGAAAAGTTAAAGTGTGGAGATATAATAGGAGTTAATGTATGCGCTACATGCGCGTACAGAGCAAGCAGTAGGCGCCTACGCTGCGACAATAAGGCTGCTTCCTGCATGTCCTGTGCTTTCTTACTGCATGGAGTGTACACACACATCCGTACCGTGCTACCAAGCCATGTTGGCGCGCGGAAGCGTTCGTTTTGCCGCGTTTTACGGCATCACAGGAAGCACTTGTGCGCATAGCATGTTCTAGAACATTCTAGAACATTCGAGAACGTCTTGGTACACACCAAGGCATCGATCGAGTACACTCGTGCCACAAGCGTGCATGCTTCGCGGCAAGCGCGTACCTTCGTACAACAAGCTTTCTTGCCATGCATTAACGTCATCTGAACTTGTAAGAGACCAAGTCCAGATGACATTACGCGAAGACACGTAGCTTGCTCGGAAGCGCGTCATTATGCGGCGTTAAGTAAACACTTACTCGTATAACTACAAGTCGTTCTGCGCAACACTTTAGTGATGACTTATGCTGCTAGTCACGGTACGCAGAGACACTTTGCAGCGTCTTTAGCGTTACGTGAGCAGGTACTCGCATAAATATATGTCGTTGTGCGCAAGACACTGACTTATAATCAGCGTAAGTACCG
>CAJNAR010000096.1:0-7500 GCA_905220665.1 Albugo candida | reverse complement strand
CCTCACGATGCACATCATTTGTGCAATCTCGTATAGCAATTTTTTTACGCAAACACACCAGGATATCATTGGTGGAAGAGAGTCACTCGAATAGTACAAGTGAACTTGGAATGGAGCGAGACAACCTCTACAGTGAATGAATCCTCACGTAATTAAGCCTGCAGAAGCAAGTACTCACGTTTATCAATCAAAGCAGGTGCTGCATCCCTGACCACTCCATCGACCAATTCTAGATCACGACGTTTACCGTAGTGATGCGGCGCAATCAAAGTAGAAGAGATTAAAATCCCCGCTTCAAACACACCGCGATGAAGATCACCCCCATCACTGTGAACACTACCCCATGCACGAACTCGAGACACTGAGAATTTTTTTTCTAGCCTAGTCTACTCTATTCTATTTGTTGTTTTCTTTTTTCTTTTGTTTTGTTTTGTCATTTTTTTTCTTTTTCTTTTTGTGATTTGTTTTTTTTCTTTTTCTTTTTGTCATTCTTTTTTCTTTTTGTTCTTGTCATTTGTTTTTCTTTCCTTTTCTTTACTTTTTTTCTTTTTTGTTGTTGTCATTTTTTTCTTTTTTTTTTTTTAACTACTTCTATTCTCTCTATCTCCCTACTACTATTCATCTCAGTGGCACAAACTAGAGCAAGAACCAGCATCCCCAAATAATGAGAAATTCTCCCCAACACGACGCATCTTAGAAAGCTTGCATCATAACGTAAACTCACTAGAAGCAACATAGTGAGGCTCGCAACAAACTGCTCCAAGATCTCTTTCGCATTAGCTATAAGACCAATGATTCGGAAAAAGACGCATGAATAGGCGATAACCAGCCGTAACAACATACATGTGTTTC
Source organism: Albugo candida (assembly GCA_905220665.1). Classification (NCBI taxonomy): domain Eukaryota; phylum Oomycota; class Peronosporomycetes; order Albuginales; family Albuginaceae; genus Albugo; species Albugo candida. Next base: position 6,648 of record CAJNAR010000096.1, on the reverse strand, counting down.
GTCAAGCCATCAACCGCTCCTTACGTTTCCGTGATACTGAAACACCTTGCAGCTACAATCTCTTCTCCCCGGGTTAACTACTCCCTTGAAGTCAAGATGCTAGCAGCAATGTGAAACAGCACCACGACTTTGAACAAACGTGCGCACCCCGTCCCCGCATCAAATGGAACCAAACGATGCGAAGAGCAGCATTATCACAATGCATACACTGTTGCAGCAGGATGACAACCGATCAGATCCTCACGTCCCAATCAGGCGGAAGCAATGTTTCTATTACTACTCTTCTTGGAAGATCTTTCAATAGATTCTACAAATCTGAACAGAGTTTTCAAAAGCATCGAATGCATGTGGGTTCTCATCTTACCATGCATGATCATGAATCATTCAAAGGAAAGAACATGTCAAGCACGATACGGAGCTACTACCAATACAGACGACACCCTAAGAAGGATGATAACACGCTTCCAATTCAGCAATTCTTGCTACATAAAGCGCAACAATTCATGGAGAAATGAAAGAGAGCAGCGCACCCTAAGCGTATCAATGAAGCTACGTTTTTATGCATCGCATAGAAGCAAACCACCAGTACCCTTTCGCACGCAGTGATCTCCGGGTTCCCCGGAGACGGTACTACGCACAGTTGTGTTCTCTGAGAGTACTTTATTCGACAGAATCAAACAATCGTAACTCCCAAGGAAAACGAAAAATTGCCAGAACATTCGTTCATGAGTGCTCTTTCAACGGTTTCAACTGAAATCAGTTTCTGCCCGTTAGAAGATGCGTTGGATTCGATGCGACAGGACATACACCCTGTCGCATCAACGGAATAAAAAAGACTGTATTGTTTTGATTTATCACTACGCTCATTTCTAATGTAGCTACGTCTAAACTACGTGTACCTCGGAAGTCGATCCTGGAAGCTTGACTGACGCCGCGCCGCATGCTGATGTTGGAGTTGTTGCTGACATGTTGAAGCGATCGTTGTTGATGCGTTGTTATCGATTGCTGGTATGAGTTGAAACTGATTGCTGATCCGAGTTGGAGTTGAGAGTTGGTACGTTGAAACTGATTGCTGATCCGAGTTGGAGTTGAGAGTCGGTACGTTGAAACTGATTGTTGAAACGAGTTGGAGTTGAGAGTCGGTACGTTGAAACTGATTGCTGATCCGAGTTGGAGTTGAGAGTTGGTACGTTGAAACTGATTGTTGAAACTGATTGTTGATCCGTGTTGATCCGTGTTGATCCGTGTTGAACCATTTTGCAACTGTCCGTTGGAGCGACTTGGCCGAACCTAAACTGGAATGGTCAGTACTTCGTCTGGATGACCAGAAAACAAACCACGTACCTTTCTCCGTAGCATGCACCACAATCTCCAGCAAGCCCACCTATATTCGTAACATGCACCACACTCACCAGCAAACCCAACTATAACCGTAACATGCACCACAGTCTCCAGCAAACCCACCTGAACTCGTACCACGCACCACCAACACTCAAACGTACCCAAAAAGCATACCTTTTGCGTCACCGCAAGAACAACATAATTGCCCTTGCGGGGGGAGACGCGACGACTTAAAGGACAGCTTGACGGTTACATGGGACAAGAGTGTAATGCTAACGTACCTTGGTCGGAGAAAACCGTTGATAACGCATTGCACCCTTTCCCAGACGTATGGAGATGAAACCGCCAGCTTGTTCTGTTCATTTTCACAAAAAAAACGGCCAAAACGGTTCATTTTTACTCGCTACGTCTAAAAATAACCAACTTTCAAACTTTCCTTTCTCACTCTCATGCCCCCCCATATATAGGCAAAAGTAATCGTTTTCAACTGCCGTACGGCAAAATTTAGGGAAAGGACTCAGGCAGTTACTTCCTGGGCGAAAGGGAGACATGTACCCATACTTGTCCCAAGTGTAACCGCCGTCCCAAGGGACACCATAGTGAGACTTGCATGAAGATTCACGAGAATTAGTCCATATCCGAAAGGGAGACATGTACCCATACTTGTCCCAAGTGTAACCGCCGTCCCAAGGGACACCATAGTGAGACTTGCATGAAGATTCACGAGACCAAGTGCAGGGCCATTCTACTTGCAGTATGTATGCCTCGGAGTACTTGGACGCATGTACCTGCATACTGAAGCCAAGTCACCTAGTAAGGAAGCATTGCCGCCGACTCTTCCCTCCATCGGCATGTCAGGAAACCTTCCGACGACCTCATGCAGGGTTACGCATACCCTACCGAGCCCTAGGCCATCGGGTTAACGTTCGGGTTTAATAGCTCGGGTTGCACCCATCACCCACCAAGTCTCAAGATACCACCAGGCAGGTATGAACAAGGACTACAATATGGGTAGGGTCGGTTACGGTATACTTGTTTCCTATTGGCTGTAACCGCGAACGCGTATACTGACCGTTGTAGGGCTCACTATTCAAGTGAGTATACATCAATGGAAAGCCCTTGCAAATCTCTACCCGGGGAATAGGTGTCACGTAGTCTAGTACCGGTACAAGGTATCCTTATCGGTACATGTACTGCGACAACAGGTATCCCAGGTTTACCATGTTCCCGACCAGTATGCCCATTCAGACTTGGTCTCTAAGGTCAAGTTGAAGTGCTGACAACCTCCCGTCAAGGATTTTCGTCTACATTGCCGTCACGTCTATGCACAGAACGTTCTTTTTCTCGCCAAGCCGTGAAAACGGTTATTCGTTAATAACTTTTGCTACGTAACCGCTAGCCCGGTTATACTTTCCAGGATACTGTATTATGGTGGTATACACCTTTGTGCCAAAGGGTTTTGGGCTACCTAGTATAGGGTAGAAGTTATACAATTTGCGACATCATTCAGGATTTTTCCTCGATGAACGACCGGAAATTCCATTTTCGATCCCTCATAACTTTTCACCCCCTATAGTAAGAACTATAGAATTAGAAATTTCTAGGTCCATTTTTTACGGCGCGTCATATGAGCCTAGTTTTATTAGTGGAGATGACCTACAGGCCACATTATGCTAGGATTTGTCCTAATTTTTAAAAAAATGCAATTTTTAGCCCTAGGATCCCTTGCAAATTCGATAAATCGGACTTCAGATTCGGACTCAGGGTACTCGATTACATCTATTCCACATAAATTTGATGGGCTCGCGGAATATTTTGTCGATTTCACGAGACGAATCGCGCTCGTTTCGGAAACCAAGTTGCCTAGCGAATCTACTCGAACGGATCTGGAATCGTAAGAAGTGGTTACCCCAAACGGATTCTTACTCCCAAGAGCTCATTCGAAAGCTCTTGAAATTCTGGGTCGATGACAACCAGGCGGTTTGGTCACGGATGCTTGGTTCGCGCGCTAGGTCAAAATAACAAAAATAGCGGGTTTTGGTGGTTTTTGGCCATTACAACATGGTTCCGGGCATCTACCAACACGTGACGAATTACCGATGGGTGTAAAACGCTTTTCTGCGTCGAATGCACTATGCCATGTTGAGAGGGAGGAAGAAACACCGACGTTATTCAAGAAATAGTGGCAAAAATAGCGATTTTTGGCGACACTTTTTGAGTCACGAATGGTACCGTACCGTACGCTACAGTGGATACTTTCTGAACGAGTTTTTTGTAAAACATTCTCCAGAAAAACGCGCATCTTTTGCACTACGGCGGGTTAGGCCACGAGTACGGTACGCTTCGCAATCGTCGAAATAGTGGCCGATTTTGCATGTTTTGGAGGGGGGCAAAATGACCATGCGTGACATTTTTTTTCCTGTTCGTCCCAGAATACGTGACATGATTGGAGATAGGGTAACTTTTTATTGCGCTTCGTTTGCGCTACGTTTCGTTATCATCGGATCAGTATTGATGGCGCTAGCGCGGAAACCGTGAAAACAGGGGAAATCGAGTCGCTGCGGCGATGCCGACAAAACAACATATACGCTCCCCCTGACGATATACGTTCGTTTTTTTCGATTCAATTTGTTGCAGATGGCATGAAATTGAAATGCGTTTCCAACGAATCTACATCTGTCGAGCACGGATGCGTGGTGCTCGCGTTCTCGAAAACGTAGAAAACGTCAAGTCGTAAAAAAAGACGGTTATGCGAATTTTTCGACCGCACCCACGCCGTTTAGAAAATGTGACATAGCACCCGACTATGAAACAAAGCATTGCGCATTCAACGCGATAAGGGGAGAAAGAATCGGCGCAGTGCAGCCTTCGCTACGTGCGAATACGTGCCTCCAAAAAGCAGTGGTGGCGACACGTTTCGCCTCGTTTTGTAGCTTTCACTGCACCGATTTCGACCAAACCAGGTGCATTCTACTCGTAGCACAAGAGGAAAGTAGAAACACCTCTATCGTGGTGGCGGACATGCGTGGTGCGCGACGTAGCGTGCGCGACGCGGCGAATCGCTTGGTGCGAGTGTAAAACCGGTACAACAGTAGTACCGTCAATTCTGGTGACGGATTCGGGTTCCTCGTCACCGGTTACGTAGAAGTGCAAGGTTTCACTAGAATTGTACGATTCGTTGCGGCGCTATAGCGCGCGCAAAACGCTGGCCGTACATTTTCAGTAAGGGGGGAGCTCTATACTGTATCCAAGATAGAGTAGCGTATACTTGGTAAGGATCCTAGACTACACACTAGCTCAGTCGGTATAGTGCACGAACGCTATGCGAAAGGTCGATGGTGTAGGGTGTGTACTTGATGCTCAGTCGGTATAGTGCACGAACGCTATGCGAAAGGTCCCAACATCGATACCCGCGGCCACTTTATAAAAAATAATATAATTCACTACTTTGTATTGAACTTAAGCAGGCACTTACGAAGCTAGTGTACGTACTTGAGTACTCCCTACTACTATGGGACTTTGCCAAAAAAGAGCAAGAAAAGTTAAAGTGTGGAGATATAATAGGAGTTAATGTATGCGCTACATGCGCGTACAGAGCAAGCAGTAGGCGCCTACGCTGCGACAATAAGGCTGCTTCCTGCATGTCCTGTGCTTTCTTACTGCATGGAGTGTACACACACATCCGTACCGTGCTACCAAGCCATGTTGGCGCGCGGAAGCGTTCGTTTTGCCGCGTTTTACGGCATCACAGGAAGCACTTGTGCGCATAGCATGTTCTAGAACATTCTAGAACATTCGAGCGTGGAACACAAGGCATGATCGAGTTACATCGTGCCACAAGCTGTTGAGCATAGCGCGGGTGGAAGCAGTTGTAACTTTTTTCGTGGCCAACCAAATCTTTTCTTGCCATCATTTAAATCGTCATTTCTGAAACTTGTCTAAGAGACCAAGTGTGTTGATAAATCCTCATGGATGATACGCGAAGAACGTAGCTTGCTCGGAAGCGCGTCATTATGCGGCGTTAAGTAAACACTTACTCGTATAACTACAAGTCGTTCTGCGCAACACTTTAGTGATGACTTATGCTGCTAGTCACGGTACGCAGAGACACTTTGCAGCGTCTTTAGGAGCCGTTACGTGAGCAGGTACTCGCATAAATATATGTCGTTGTGCGCAAGACACTGACTTATAATCAGCGTAAGTACCGGCCGTGTGCTCGGACAAACTTGAATAAATACAAGTCATATAGTCAGACATAACTCACATGAATGCAAGTCATAGAGTCAGACATAACATGCATACATGCAAGTCATAGAGTCAGACATAACATGCATGCATGCAAGTCATAGAGTCAGACATAACATGCATACATGCAAGTCATAGAGTCAGACATAACATGCATACATGCATGTCATAGAGTCAGACATAACATGCATACATGCAAGTCATAGAGTCAGACATAACATGCATACACGCAAGTCAAAAGTCAGACATAACATGCATACACGCAAGTCAAAAGTCAGACATAACGCGCACACATGCAAGCAATATAGTCAGACGTAACGCGCACACATGCAAGCAATATAGTCAGACGTAACGCGCACACCTCGCACACACGCAAGACCGGCAACTTGGGAAGGGGAGAAATGTTCATTATACAATGAACAAATCCATAGAACAAGGGCTAAATCTCAGCAGATCGTAGTACAAGACTACTCTCATGCTTACAATACCCTGTTCTGTATTTAAGTCGTCTACAAAGGATTTATCTTTCCCAATTATTGAAATTGCAATTCAGCATTCTCTCTACCGCTTCTACTTGACAAGCAGCAAAGGGACGATGCAATTGTATGATGTAGGATGTGCAAAACACATCTATCGCTATTCGCGTCTCATCAGGAAAGGTGATTATCGTCCATTCCAGCATGGATTCTGGCTTAGAGGCGTTCAGCCATAATCCTACAGATGGTAGCTTCGCGGCACTAGCTTTTCAGCTAACCGCAATTACCAAGTATCTGAACCAACGGTTCCTCTCGTACTAGATTGGATTACTGTTTGGACAACGTACTCATCAGTAGGGTAAAACTAACCTGTCTCACGACGGTCTAAACCCAGCTCACGTTCCCTATTAGTGGGTGAACAATCCAACAATTGGCGAGTTCTACTTCGCAATGATAGGAAGAGCCGACATCGAAGAATCAAAAAGCAACGTCGCTATGGACGCTTGGCTGCCACAAGCCAGTTATCCCTGTGGTAACTTTTCTGACACCTCTAGCTTAAAATTCAAAGAACTAAAGGATCGATAGG
>CAJNAR010000095.1:0-31818 GCA_905220665.1 Albugo candida | reverse complement strand
AGATTGCACCACCAGGTTGAGTCGATGATGCCGAAATCAAACCTGTCGAAAAACATTTTCATCTAGAACATGTATTCTTGCGGCAGTTATAAAATCTACCGACTTCTTGATAGAAGAACATAAAGCAACATATATTATCAGAATATAATTATAGCAGAAACGCGTGATTACCAGATGTAGCTAGGTCGAGTGATCTCACTACTCTATTTCGAAAACAAACCTTTTGCTTTATGATAGGGAAAACAAATAAATTTTGTCCAAAATATGTCTGGTTAATCTAGCTTTAATTGAGCCCTCATAAGATTGTTGTCGCTTACGTTTTGCTGTTTTGACAACACCGTGAAATACATTCTGATTATTACACGCAAAACAAGTATCAAATCGATGAAACGTACACATAAAGAGTATTCGGACTTTCAAGATAGTAGGTAACAATTACTTTGTCACCTACAATAGGCCTTTCTCACCAACTTGTTCCTTGATGATATTGTCGAATCAGGTTTTTCCACATTGAAATGAGACAAGATTGCACCACCAGGTTGACTCGATGATGCCGAAATCAAACCTGTCGAAAAACATTTTCATCTAGAACATGTATTCTTGCGGCAGTTATAAAATCTACCGACTCCTTGATAGAAGAACATGTAGCATCATGTACTATCAGAATATAATTATAGCAGAAACGCGTGATTACCAGATGTAGCTAGGTCGAGTGATCTCACTACTCTTTTTCGAAAACAAACCTTTGCTTTATGATAGGGAAAACAAATAAAGTTATCCAAAATATGTCTGGTTAATCTAGCTTTAATTGAGCCCTCATAAGATTGTTGTCGCTTACGTTTTGCTGTTTTGACAACACCGTGAAATACATTCTGATTATTACACGCAAAACAAGTATCAGATCGATGAAACGTACACAAAAAAGTATTCGGACTTTCAAGATAGTAGGTAACAATTACTTTGTCACCTACAATAGGCCTTTCTCACCAACTTGTTCCCTGATGATATTGTCGAATCAGGTTTTCCCGCATTGAAATGAGACAAGATTGCATCACCGGGTTGACTCGATGATGCCGAAATCAAACCTTTCGAAAAACACTTTTATCTAGAACATGTATTCTTGGGGCAGTTATAAAATCTACCGACTACTTGATAGAAGAACATAAAGCAACATATATTATCAGAATATAATTATAGCAGAAACGCGTGATTACCAGATGTAGCTAGGTCGAGTGATCTCACTACTCTATTTCGAAAACAAACCTTTTGCTTTATGATAGGGAAAACAAATAAATTTTGTCCAAAATATGTCTGGTTAATCTAGCTTTAATTGAGCCCTCATAAGATTGTTGTCGCTTACGTTTTGCTGTTTTGACAACACCGTGAAATACATTCTGATTATTACACAGCAAAACAAGTATCAGATCGATGAAACGTACACAAAAAAGTATTCGGACTTTCAAGATAGTAGGTAACAATTACTTTGTCACCTACAATAGGCCTTTCTCACCAACTTGTTCCTTGATGATATTGTCGAATCAGGTTTTTCCACATTGAAATGAGACAAGATTGCACCACCAGGTTGACTCGATGATGCCGAAATCAAACCTGTCGAAAAACATTTTCATCTAGAACATGTATTCTTGGGGCAGTTATAAAATCTACCGACTCCTTGATAGAAGAACATGTAGCATCATGTACTATCAGAATATAATTATAGCAGAAACGCGTGATTACCAGATGTAGCTAGGTCGAGTGATCTCACTACTCTTTTTCGAAAACAAACCTTTTGCTTTATGATAGGGAAAACAAATAAATTTATCCAAAATATGTCTGGTTAATCTAGCTTTAATTGAGCCCTCATAAGATTGTTGTCGCTTACGTTTTGCTGTTTTGACAACACCGTGAAATACATTCTGATTATTACACAGCAAAACAAGTATCAGATCGATGAAACGTACACAAAAAAGTATTCGGACTTTCAAGATAGTAGGTAACAATTACTTTGTCACCTACAATAGGCCTTTCTCACCAACTTGTTCCCTGATGATATTGTCGAATCAGGTTTTCCCGCATTGAAATGAGACAAGATTGCATCACCGGGTTGACTCGATGATGCCGAAATCAAACCTTTCGAAAAACACTTTTATCTAGAACATGTATTCTTGGGGCAGTTATAAAATCTACCGACTACTTGATAGAAGAACATAAAGCAACATATATTATCAGAATATAATTATAGCAGAAACGCGTGATTACCAGATGTAGCTAGGTCGAGTGATCTCACTACTCTATTTCGAAAACAAACCTTTTGCTTTATGATAGGGAAAACAAATAAATTTTGTCCAAAATATGTCTGGTTAATCTAGCTTTAATTGAGCCCTCATAAGATTGTTGTCGCTTACGTTTTGCTGTTTTGACAACACCGTGAAATACATTCTGATTATTACACGCAAAACAAGTATCAAATCGATGAAACGTACACATAAAGAGTATTCGGACTTTCAAGATAGTAGGTAACAATTACTTTGTCACCTACAATAGGCCTTTCTCACCAACTTGTTCCTTGATGATATTGTCGAATCAGGTTTTTCCACATTGAAATGAGACAAGATTGCACCACCAGGTTGACTCGATGATGCCGAAATCAAACCTGTCGAAAAACATTTTCATCTAGAACATGTATTCTTGGGGCAGTTATAAAATCTACCGACTCCTTGATAGAAGAACATGTAGCATCATGTACTATCAGAATATAATTATAGCAGAAACGCGTGATTACCAGATGTAGCTAGGTCGAGTGATCTCACTACTCTTTTTCGAAAACAAACCTTTTGCTTTATGATAGGGAAAACAAATAAATTTATCCAAAATATGTCTGGTTAATCTAGCTTTAATTGAGCCCTCATAAGATTGTTGTCGCTTACGTTTTGCTGTTTTGACAACACCGTGAAATACATTCTGATTATTACACAGCAAAACAAGTATCAGATCGATGAAACGTACACAAAAAAGTATTCGGACTTTCAAGATAGTAGGTAACAATTACTTTGTCACCTACAATAGGCCTTTCTCACCAACTTGTTCCCTGATGATATTGTCGAATCAGGTTTTCCCGCATTGAAATGAGACAAGATTGCATCACCGGGTTGACTCGATGATGCCGAAATCAAACCTTTCGAAAAACACTTTTATCTAGAACATGTATTCTTGGGGCAGTTATAAAATCTACCGACTACTTGATAGAAGAACATAAAGCAACATATATTATCAGAATATAATTATAGCAGAAACGCGTGATTACCAGATGTAGCTAGGTCGAGTGATCTCACTACTCTATTTCGAAAACAAACCTTTTGCTTTATGATAGGGAAAACAAATAAATTTTGTCCAAAATATGTCTGGTTAATCTAGCTTTAATTGAGCCCTCATAAGATTGTTGTCGCTTACGTTTTGCTGTTTTGACAACACCGTGAAATACATTCTGATTATTACACAGCAAAACAAGTATCAGATCGATGAAACGTACACAAAAAAGTATTCGGACTTTCAAGATAGTAGGTAACAATTACTTTGTCACCTACAATAGGCCTTTCTCACCAACTTGTTCCCTGATGATATTGTCGAATCAGGTTTTTCCGCATTGAAATGAGACAAGATTGCACCACCAGGTTGAGTCGATGATGTCGAAATCAAAGCTTTCGAACAATACTTAAATCTAGAACATGTATTCTTGGGGCAGTTATAAAATCTACCGACTACTTGATAGAAGAACATAAAGCAACATATATTATCAGAATATATTTATAGCAGAAACGCGTGATTACCAGATGTAGCTAGGTCGAGTGATCTCACTACTCTTTTTCGAAAACAAACCTTTTGCTTTATGATAGGGAAAACAAATAAATTTTGTCCAAAATATGTCTGGTTAATCTAGCTTTAATTGAGCCCTCATAAGATTGTTGTCGCTTACGTTTTGCTGTTTTGACAACACCGTGAAATACATTCTGATTATTACACGCAAAACAAGTATCAAATCGATGAAACGTACACATAAAGAGTATTCGGACTTTCAAGATAGTAGGTAACAATTACTTTGTTACTTACAATAGGCCTTTCTCACCAACTTGTTCCCTGATGATATTGTAGAATCAGGTTTTTCCGCATTGAAATGAGACAAGATTGCATCACCAGGTTGACTCGATGATGCCGAAATCAAACCTTTCGAAAAACACTTTTATCTAGAACATGTATTCTTGGGGCAGTTATAAAATCTACCGACTACTTGATAGAAGAACATAAAGCAACATATATTATCAGAATATATTTATAGCAGAAACACGTGATTACCAGATGTAGCTAGGTCGAGTGATCGCGCCATTCTGTTTCGAAAAGAAAACACTCTATGTGAAATGAGGAAAACACACGAGTTATACAAAACATATCACGTTGCTCTAGCTCTAATTGAGCACTCACAAGATTCTTGCGCTTATTTTTTGCTGTTTCCGACAACACCTTGTATTATGTTTTGATAATTACACGTAATACAAGCACGAAACAGAAGGCGAAGCACACATAAAGAGTATTCGGACTTTCAAGATAGTTGGTAACAATTACTTTGTCACCTACAATAGGCCTTTCTCACCAACTTGTTCCTTGATGATATTGTCGAATCAGGTTTTTCCACATTGAAATGAGACAAGATTGCACCACCAGGTTGAGTCGATGATGCCGAAATCAAACCTTTCGAAAAACACTTTTATCTAGAACATGTATTCTTGGGGCAGTTATAAAATCTACCGACTCCTTGATAGAAGAACATGTAGCATCATGTACTATCAGAATATAATTATAGCAGAAACACGTGATTACCAGATGTAGCTAGGTCGAGTGATCGCGCTATTCTGCTTCGAAAAGAAAACACTCTATGTGAAATGAGGAAAACACACGAGTTATACAAAACATATCACGTTGCTCTAGCTCTAATTGAGCACTCACAAGATTCTTGCGCTTATTTTTTGCTGTTTCCGACCACACCTTGTATTATGTTTTGATAATTACACGTAATACAAGCACGAAACAGAAGGCGAAGCACACATAAAGAGTATTCGGACTTTCAAGATAGTAGGTAACAATTACTTTGTCACCTACAATAGGCCTTTCTCACCAACTTGTTCCCTGATGATATTGTCGAATCAGGTTTTTCCGCATTGAAATGAGACAAGATTGCATCACCGGGTTGACTCGATGATGCCGAAATCAAACCTTTCGAAAAACACTTTCATCTAGAACATGTATTCTTGGGGCAGTTATAAAATCTACCGACTACTTGATAGAAGAATATGTAGCAACACATAGTATCAAAATATAGTTACAGTCGAGTCACGGTATTACTAGAAGTAGCTAGGTCGAGGGATCGCGCTATTCTGTTTCGAAAAGAAAACACTCTATGTGAAATGAGGAAAACACACGAGTTATACAAAACATATCACGTTGCTCTAGCTCTAATTGAGCACTCACAAGATTCTTGTCGCTTATTTTTTGCTGTTTCCGACCACACCTTGTATTATGTTTTGATAATTACACGTAATACAAGCACGAAACAGAAGGCGAAGCACACATAAAGAGTATTCGGACTTTCAAGATAGTAGGTAACAATTACTTTGTCACCTACAATAGGCCTTTCTCACCAACTTGTTCCCTGATGATATTGTAGAATCAGGTTTTTCCGCATTGAAATGAGACAAGATTGCATCACCGGGTTGACTCGATGATGCCGAAATCAAACCTTTCGAATAACATTTTCATCTAGAACATGTATTCTTGCGGCAGTTATAAAATCTACCGACTACTTGATAGAAGAACATGTAGCATCATGTACTATCAGAATATAATTATAGCAGAAACACGTGATTACCAGATGTAGCTAGGTCGAGTGATCGCGCTATTCTGCTTCGAAAAGAAAACACTCTATGTGAAATGAGGAAAACACACGAGTTATTCAAAACATATCACGTTGCTCTAGCTCTAATTGAGCACTCACAAGATTCTTGCGCTTATTTTTTGCTGTTTCCGACCACACCTTGTATTATGTTTTGATAATTACACGTAATACAAGCACGAAACAGAAGGCGAAGCACACATAAAGAGTATTCGGACTTTCAAGATAGTAGGTAACAATTACTTTGTCACCTACAATAGGCCTTTCTCACCAACTTGTTCCCTGATGATATTGTCGAATCAGGTTTTTCCGCAATAAAATGAGACAAGATTGCATCACCGGGTTGACTCGATGATGCCGAAATCAAACCTTTCGAAAAACACTTTTATCTAGAACATGTATTCTTGGGGCAGTTATAAAATCTACCGACTACTTGATAGAAGAACATAAAGCAACATATATTATCAGAATATAATTATAGCAGAAACGCGTGATTACCAGATGTAGCTAGGTCGAGTGATCTCACTACTCTATTTCGAAAACAAACCTTTTGCTTTATGATAGGGAAAACAAATAAATTTATCCAAAATATGTCTGGTTAATCTAGCTTTAATTGAGCCCTCACAAGATTGTTGTCGCTTACGTTTTGCTGTTTTGACCACAGCGTGAAATACATTCTGATTATTACACGCAAGTCAAGTATCAGACCGATGGGTGTACACATAAAGAGTATTCGGACTTTCAAGATAGTATGATAGAATTGCTTTCTCACCTACAACAGACCTTTCTCACCTAGCTTTGTTTTCCGGTGTCTTTCGCTAACTAGGTTTTCTCACATTCGAATGAGACTAGATTGCACCACCACTTTAACTCGATGATGTCGAAATCAAAGCTTTCGAATAACATTTTTATCTAGAACATGTATTCTTGGGGCAGTTATAAAATCTACCGACTCCTTGATAGAAGACCATAAAGGAACATATATTATCAGAATATATTTATAGCAGAAACACGTGATTACCAGATGTAGCTAGGTCGAGTGATCGCGCTATTCCGTTTCGAAAAGAAAACACTATGTGAAATGAGGAAAACACACCGGTTATTCAAAACATACCACGTTGCTCTAGCTCTAATTAAGCACTCACAAGATTCTGGTCGCTTTCTTCTTGCTGTTTCCGACCACACCGTGTATTACATTTTGATAATTACACGTAAAAAGAGCACGAAACAGTAGGCGACGCACACATAAAGAGTATTCGGACTTCAAGATGGTAGGTTGCAATTACTTTGTCACCTACAATAGGCCTTTCTCACGAACTTGTTTCCTGATGATATTGTCGAATCAGGTTTTTCCACATTGAAATGAGACAAGATTGCACCACCAGGTTGAGTCGATGATGCCGAAATCAAACCTGTCGAAAAACATTTTCATCTAGAACATGTATTCTTGCGGCAGTTATAAAATCTACCGACTTCTTGATAGAAGAACATAAAGCAACATATATTATCAGAATATAATTATAGCAGAAACGCGTGATTACCAGATGTAGCTAGGTCGAGTGATCTCACTACTCTATTTCGAAAACAAACCTTTTGCTTTATGATAGGGAAAACAAATAAATTTTGTCCAAAATATGTCTGGTTAATCTAGCTTTAATTGAGCCCTCATAAGATTGTTGTCGCTTACGTTTTGCTGTTTTGACAACACCGTGAAATACATTCTGATTATTACACGCAAAACAAGTATCAAATCGATGAAACGTACACATAAAGAGTATTCGGACTTTCAAGATAGTAGGTAACAATTACTTTGTTACTTACAATAGGCCTTTCTCACCAACTTGTTCCCTGATGATATTGTAGAATCAGGTTTTTCCGCATTGAAATGAGACAAGATTGCATCACCGGGTTGACTCGATGATGCCGAAATCAAACCTTTCGAAAAACACTTTTATCTAGAACATGTATTCTTGGGGCAGTTATAAAATCTACCGACTACTTGATAGAAGAACATAAAGCAACATATATTATCAGAATATATTTATAGCAGAAACACGTGATTACCAGATGTAGCTAGGTCGAGTGATCGCGCCATTCTGTTTCGAAAAGAAAACACTCTATGTGAAATGAGGAAAACACACGAGTTATACAAAACATATCACGTTGCTCTAGCTCTAATTGAGCACTCACAAGATTCTTGCGCTTATTTTTTGCTGTTTCCGACAACACCTTGTATTATGTTTTGATAATTACACGTAATACAAGCACGAAACAGAAGGCGAAGCACACATAAAGAGTATTCGGACTTTCAAGATAGTTGGTAACAATTACTTTGTCACCTACAATAGGCCTTTCTCACCAACTTGTTCCTTGATGATATTGTCGAATCAGGTTTTTCCACATTGAAATGAGACAAGATTGCACCACCAGGTTGAGTCGATGATGCCGAAATCAAACCTTTCGAAAAACACTTTTATCTAGAACATGTATTCTTGGGGCAGTTATAAAATCTACCGACTACTTGATAGAAGAACATAAAGCAACATATATTATCAGAATATATTTATAGCAGAAACACGTGATTACCAGATGTAGCTAGGTCGAGTGATCGCGCCATTCTGTTTCGAAAAGAAAACACTCTATGTGAAATGAGGAAAACACACGAGTTATACAAAACATATCACGTTGCTCTAGCTCTAATTGAGCACTCACAAGATTCTTGCGCTTATTTTTTGCTGTTTCCGACAACACCTTGTATTATGTTTTGATAATTACACGTAATACAAGCACGAAACAGAAGGCGAAGCACACATAAAGAGTATTCGGACTTTCAAGATAGTTGGTAACAATTACTTTGTCACCTACAATAGGCCTTTCTCACCAACTTGTTCCTTGATGATATTGTCGAATCAGGTTTTTCCACATTGAAATGAGACAAGATTGCACCACCAGGTTGAGTCGATGATGCCGAAATCAAACCTTTCGAAAAACACTTTTATCTAGAACATGTATTCTTGGGGCAGTTATAAAATCTACCGACTCCTTGATAGAAGAACATGTAGCATCATGTACTATCAGAATATAATTATAGCAGAAACACGTGATTACCAGATGTAGCTAGGTCGAGTGATCGCGCTATTCTGCTTCGAAAAGAAAACACTCTATGTGAAATGAGGAAAACACACGAGTTATACAAAACATATCACGTTGCTCTAGCTCTAATTGAGCACTCACAAGATTCTTGCGCTTATTTTTTGCTGTTTCCGACCACACCTTGTATTATGTTTTGATAATTACACGTAATACAAGCACGAAACAGAAGGCGAAGCACACATAAAGAGTATTCGGACTTTCAAGATAGTAGGTAACAATTACTTTGTCACCTACAATAGGCCTTTCTCACCAACTTGTTCCCTGATGATATTGTCGAATCAGGTTTTTCCGCAATAAAATGAGACAAGATTGCATCACCGGGTTGACTCGATGATGCCGAAATCAAACCTTTCGAAAAACACTTTCATCTAGAACATGTATTCTTGGGGCAGTTATAAAATCTACCGACTCCTTGATAGAAGAATATGTAGCAACACATAGTATCAAAATATAGTTACAGTCGAGTCACGGTATTACTAGAAGTAGCTAGGTCGAGGGATCGCGCTATTCTGTTTCGAAAAGAAAACACTCTATGTGAAATGAGGAAAACACACGAGTTATACAAAACATATCACGTTGCTCTAGCTCTAATTGAGCACTCACAAGATTCTTGTCGCTTATTTTTTGCTGTTTCCGACCACACCTTGTATTATGTTTTGATAATTACACGTAATACAAGCACGAAACAGAAGGCGAAGCACACATAAAGAGTATTCGGACTTTCAAGATAGTAGGTAACAATTACTTTGTCACCTACAATAGGCCTTTCTCACCAACTTGTTCCCTGATGATATTGTAGAATCAGGTTTTTCCGCATTGAAATGAGACAAGATTGCATCACCGGGTTGACTCGATGATGCCGAAATCAAACCTTTCGAATAACATTTTCATCTAGAACATGTATTCTTGCGGCAGTTATAAAATCTACCGACTACTTGATAGAAGAACATGTAGCATCATGTACTATCAGAATATAATTATAGCAGAAACACGTGATTACCAGATGTAGCTAGGTCGAGTGATCGCGCTATTCTGCTTCGAAAAGAAAACACTCTATGTGAAATGAGGAAAACACACGAGTTATTCAAAACATATCACGTTGCTCTAGCTCTAATTGAGCACTCACAAGATTCTTGCGCTTATTTTTTGCTGTTTCCGACCACACCTTGTATTATGTTTTGATAATTACACGTAATACAAGCACGAAACAGAAGGCGAAGCACACATAAAGAGTATTCGGACTTTCAAGATAGTAGGTAACAATTACTTTGTCACCTACAATAGGCCTTTCTCACCAACTTGTTCCCTGATGATATTGTCGAATCAGGTTTTTCCGCAATAAAATGAGACAAGATTGCATCACCGGGTTGACTCGATGATGCCGAAATCAAACCTTTCGAAAAACACTTTTATCTAGAACATGTATTCTTGGGGCAGTTATAAAATCTACCGACTACTTGATAGAAGAACATAAAGCAACATATATTATCAGAATATAATTATAGCAGAAACGCGTGATTACCAGATGTAGCTAGGTCGAGTGATCTCACTACTCTATTTCGAAAACAAACCTTTTGCTTTATGATAGGGAAAACAAATAAATTTATCCAAAATATGTCTGGTTAATCTAGCTTTAATTGAGCCCTCATAAGATTGTTGTCGCTTACGTTTTGCTGTTTTGACCACAAGGTGAAATATATTCTGATTATTACACGCAAGTCAAGTATCAGACCGATGGGTGTACGCATAAAGAGTATTCGGACTTTCAAGATAGTATGTTAGAATTGCTTTCTCACCTACAACAGACCTTTCTCACCCAGCTTTGTTTTTCGGTGTCTTTCGCTAACTAGGTTTTCTCACATTCGAATGAGACTAGATTGCACCACCACTTTAACTCGATGATGCCGAAATCAAAACTTTCGAATAACATTTTCATCTAGAACTTGTATTCTTTGGGCAGTTATAAAATCTACCGACTCCTTGATAGAAGAACATGTAGCATCATGTACTATCAGAATATAATTATAGTTGAGTCACGGTATTACTAGAAGTAGCTTGGTCGAGGGATCTCACTACTCTATTTCGAAAACAAACCTTTTGCTTTATGATAGGGAAAACAAATAAATTTATCCAAAATATGTCTGGTTAATCTAGCTTTAATTGAGCCCTCATAAGATTGTTGTCGCTTACGTTTTGCTGTTTTGACCACACCGTGAAATACATTCTGATTATTACACGCAAGTCAAGTATCAGACCGATGGGTGTACACATAAAGAGTATTCGGACTTTCAAGATAGTATGTTAGAATTGCTTTCTCACCTACAACAGACCTTTCTCACGCAGCTTTATTTTTCGGTGTCTTTCGCTAACTAGGTTTTCTCACATTCGAATGAGACTAGATTGCACCACCACTTTAACTCGATGATGCCGAAATCAAAACTTTCGAATAACATTCTCATCTAGAACTTGTATTCTTTGGGCAGTTATAAAATCTACCGACTACTTGATAGAAGAACATAAAGCAACATATATTATCAGAATATAATTATAGCAGAAACGCGTGATTACCAGATGTAGCTAGGTCGAGTGATCTCACTACTCTATTTCGAAAACAAACCTTTTGCTTTATGATAGGGAAAACGAATATAGTTATCCAAAATATGTCCGGTTAATCTCGCTTTAATTAAGCCCTCATAAGATTGTTGTCGCTTACGTTTTGCTGTTTTCACAAGACCGTGAAATACATTCTGATTATTACACGCAAGTCAAGTATCAGACCGATGGGTGTACACATAAAGAGTATTCGGACTTTCAAGATAGTATGTTAGAATTGCTTTCTCACCTACAACAGACCTTTCTCACCCAGCTTTGTTTTTCGGTGTCTTTCGCTAACTAGGTTTTCTCACATTCGAATGAGACTAGATTGCACCACCACTTTAACTCGATGATGCCGAAATCAAAACTTTCGAATAACATTTTCATCTAGAACTTGTATTCTTTGGCCTTTTATAAATCTAACGACTCCTTGATAGAAGAATATGTAGCAACACATAGTATCAAAATATAATTATAGTCGAGTCACGGTATTACTAGAGGTAGCTAGGTCGAGGGATCTCACTACTCTATTTCGAAAACAAACCTTTTGCTTTATGATAGGGAAAACAAATAAATTTATCCAAAATATGTCTGGTTAATCTAGCTTTAATTGAGCCCTCATAAGATTGTTGTCGCTTACGTTTTGCTGTTTTGACCACACCGTGAAATACATTCTGATTATTACACGCAAGTCAAGTATCAGACCGATGGGTGTACACATAAAGAGTATTCGGACTTTCAAGATAGTTGGTAACAATTACTTTGTCACCTACAATAGGCCTTTCTCACCAACTTGTTCCTTGATGATATTGTCGAATCAGGTTTTTCCACATTGAAATGAGACAAGATTGCACCACCAGGTTGAGTCGATGATGCCGAAATCAAACCTGTCGAAAAACATTTTCATCTAGAACATGTATTCTTGGGGCAGTTATAAAATCTACCGACTCCTTGATAGAAGAACATGTAGCATCATGTACTATCAGGATATAATTATAGTCGAGTCACGGTATTACTAGAAGTAGCTTGGTCGAGGGATCTCACTACTCTATTTCGAAAACAAACCTTTTGCTTTATGGTAGGGAAAACAAATAAAGTTATCCAAAATATGTCTGGTTAATCTAGCTTTAATTGAGCCCTCATAAGATTGTTGTCGCTTACGTTTTGCTGTTTTGACAACATCGTGAAATACATTCTGATTATTACACAGCAAAACAAGTATCAGATCGATGAAACGTACACAAAAAAGTATTCGGACTTTCAAGATAGTAGGTAATAATTACTTTGTCACCTACAATAGGCCTTTCTCACCAACTTGTTCCCTGATGATATTGTCGAATCAGGTTTTACCGCATTGAAATGAGAAAAGATTGCATCACCGGGTTGACTCGATGATGCCGAAATCAAACCTTTCGAAAAACACTTTCATCTAGAACATGTATTCTTGGGGCAGTTATAAAATCTACCGACTACTTGATAGAAGAACATAAAGCAACATATATTATCAGAATATATTTATAGCAGAAACACGTGATTACCAGATGTAGCTAGGTCGAGTGATCGCGCTATTCTGTTTCGAAAAGAAAACACTCTATGTGAAATGAGGAAAACACACGAGTTATACAAAACATATCACGTTGCTCTAGCTCTAATTGAGCACTCACAAGATTCTTGCGCTTATTTTTTGCTGTTTCCGACCACACCTTGTATTATGTTTTGATAATTACACGTAATACAAGCACGAAACAGGAGGCGAAGCACACATAAAGAGTATTCGGACTTTCAAGATAGTAGGTAACAATTACTTTGTCACCTACAATAGGCCTTTCTCACCAACTTGTTCCTTGATGATATTGTCGAATCAGGTTTTTCCACATTGAAATGAGACAAGATTGCATCACCACTTTAACTCGATGATGCCGAAATCAAAACTTTCGAATAACATTTTCATCTAGAACATGTATTCTTGGGGCAGTTATAAAATCTACCGACTACTTGATAGAAGAACATAAAGCAACATATATTATCAGAATATATTTATAGCAGAAACACGTGATTACCAGATGTAGCTAGGTCGAATGATCGCGCTATTCTGTTCCGAAAAGAAAAGACTCCATTTGAAATGAGGAAAACACACGAGTTATTCAAAACATATCACGTTGCTCTAGCTCTAATTGAGCACTCACAAGATTCTTGTCGCTTATTTTTTGCTGTTTCCGACCACACCTTGTATTACGTTTTGATAATTACACGTAATACAAGCACGAAACAGAAGGCGAAGCACACATAAAGAGTATTCGGACTTTCAAGATAGTTGGTAACAATTACTTTGTCACCTACAATAGGCCTTTCTCACCAACTTGTTCCCTGATGATATTGTCGAATCAGATTTTTCCACATTGAAATGAGAGAAGATTGCACCACCAGGTTGAGTCGATGATGCCGAAATCAAACCTGTCGAAAAACATTTTCATCTAGAACATGTATTCTTGGGGCAGTTATAAAATCTACCGACTCCTTGATAGAAGAACATGTAGCATCATGTACTATCAGGATATAATTATAGTCGAGTCACGGTATTACTAGAAGTAGCTTGGTCGAGGGATCTCACTACTCTATTTCGAAAACAAACCTTTTGCTTTATGGTAGGGAAAACAAATAAAGTTATCCAAAATATGTCTGGTTAATCTAGCTTTAATTGAGCCCTCACAAGATTGTTGTCGCTTACGTTTTGCTGTTTTGACAACACCGTGAAATACATTCTGATTATTACGCAAAACAAGTATCAGATCGATGAAACGTACACATAAAGAGTATTCGGACTTTCAAGATAGTAGGTAACAATTACTTTGTCACCTACAATAGGCCTTTCTCACCAACTTGTTCCCTGATGATATTGTCGAATCAGGTTTTACCGCATTGAAATGAGAAAAGATTGCATCACCGGGTTGACTCGATGATGCCGAAATCAAACCTTTCGAAAAACACTTTTATCTAGAACATGTATTCTTGGGGCAGTTATAAAATCTACCGACTACTTGATAGAAGAACATAAAGCAACATATATTATCAGAATATATTTATAGCAGAAACACGTGATTACCAGATGTAGCTAGGTCGAGTGATCGCGCTATTCTGTTTCGAAAAGAAAACACTCTATGTGAAATGAGGAAAACACACGAGTTATACAAAACATATCACGTTGCTCTAGCTCTAATTGAGCACTCACAAGATTCTTGCGCTTATTTTTTGCTGTTTCCGACCACACCTTGTATTATGTTTTGATAATTACACGTAATACAAGCACGAAACAGGAGGCGAAGCACACATAAAGAGTATTCGGACTTTCAAGATAGTAGGTAACAATTACTTTGTCACCTACAATAGGCCTTTCTCACCAACTTGTTCCTTGATGATATTGTCGAATCAGGTTTTTCCACATTGAAATGAGACAAGATTGCATCACCACTTTAACTCGATGATGCCGAAATCAAAACTTTCGAATAACATTTTCATCTAGAACATGTATTCTTGGGGCAGTTATAAAATCTACCGACTACTTGATAGAAGAACATAAAGCAACATATATTATCAGAATATATTTATAGCAGAAACACGTGATTACCAGATGTAGCTAGGTCGAGTGATCTCACTACTCTATTTCGAAAACAAACCTTTTGCTTTATGATAGGGAAAACAAATAAATTTATCCAAAATATGTCTGGTTAATCTAGCTTTAATTGAGCCCTCACAAGATTGTTGTCGCTTACGTTTTGCTGTTTTGACAACACCGTGAAATACATTCTGATTATTACACGCAAAACAAGTATCAGATCGATGAAACGTACACATAAAGAGTATTCGGACTTTCAAGATAGTAGGTAACAATTACTTTGTCACCTACAATAGGCCTTTCTCACCAACTTGTTCCCTGATGATATTGTAGAATCAGGTTTTTCCGCATTGAAATGAGACAAGATTGCATCACCGGGTTGACTCGATGATGCCGAAATCAAACCTTTCGAAAAAACTTTCATCTAGAACATGTATTCTTGGGGCAGTTATAAAATCTACCGACTACTTGATAGAAGAACATAAAGCAACATATATTATCAGAATATATTTATAGCAGAAACACGTGATTACCAGATGTAGCTAGGTCGAGTGATCGCTCTATTCTGTTTCGAAAAGAAAACACTCTATGTGAAATGAGAAAAACACACGAGTTATACAAAACATATCACGTTGCTCTAGCTCTAATTGAGCACTCACAAGATTCTTGCGCTTATTTTTTGCTGTTTCCGACCACACCTTGTATTATGTTTTGATAATTACACGTAATACAAGCACGAAACAGGAGGCGAAGCACACATAAAGAGTATTCGGACTTTCAAGATAGTTGGTAACAATTACTTTGTCACCTACAATAGGCCTTTCTCACCAACTTGTTCCCTGATGATATTGTCGAATCAGGTTTTTCCCTCTTGAAATGAGACAAGATTGCACCACCAGGTTGAGTCGATGATGCCGAAATCAAACCTGTCGAAAAACATTTTCATCTAGAACATGTATTCTTGGGGCAGTTATAAAATCTACCGACTCCTTGATAGAAGAACATGTAGCATCATGTACTATCAGGATATAATTATAGTCGAGTCACGGTATTACTAGAAGTAGCTTGGTCGAGGGATCTCACTACTCTATTTCGAAAACAAACCTTTTGCTTTATGGTAGGGAAAACAAATAAAGTTATCCAAAATATGTCTGGTTAATCTAGCTTTAATTGAGCCCTCACAAGATTGTTGTCGCTTACGTTTTGCTGTTTTGACAACACCGTGAAATACATTCTGATTATTACACGCAAAACAAGTATCAAATCGATGAAACGTACACATAAAGAGTATTCGGACTTTCAAGATAGTAGGTAACAATTACTTTGTCACCTACAATAGGCCTTTCTCACCAACTTGTTCCCTGATGATATTGTCGAATCAGGTTTTTCCGCAATAAAATGAGACAAGATTGCATCACCGGGTTGACTCGATGATGCCGAAATCAAACCTTTCGAAAAATTCTTTCATCTAGAACATGTATTCTTGCGGCAGTTATAAAATCTACCGACTACTTGATAGAAGAACATAAAGCAAAATATATTATCAGAATATATTTATAGCAGAAACACGTGATTACCAGATGTAGCTAGGTCGAGTGATCGCGCTATTCTGTTTCGAAAAGAAAATACTCTATGTGAAATGAGGAAAACACACGAGTTATAAAAAACATATCACGTTGATCTAGCTCTAATTGAGCACTCACAAGATTCTTGCGCTTATTTTTTGCTGTTTCCGACCACACCTTGTATTATGTTTTGATAATTACACGTAATACAAGCACGAAACAGAAGGCGAAGCACACATAAAGAGTATTCGGACTTTCAAGATAGTAGGTAACAATTACTTTGTCACCTACAATAGGCCTTTCTCACCAACTTGTTCCCTGATGATATTGTCGAATCAGGTTTTACCGCATTGAAATGAGAAAAGATTGCATCACCGGGTTGACTCGATGATGCCGAAATCAAACCTTTCGAAAAACACTTTCATCTAGAACATGTATTCTTGGGGCAGTTATAAATCTACCGACTACTTGATAGAAGAACATAAAGCAACATATTTTATCAGAATATATTTATAGCAGAAACACGTGATTACCAGATGTAGCTAGGTCGAGTGATCGCGCTATTCTGTTTCGAAAAGAAAACACTCTATGTGAAATGAGGAAAACACACGAGTTATACAAAACATATCACGTTGCTCTAGCTCTAATTGAGCACTCACAAGATTCTTGCGCTTATTTTTTGCTGTTTCCGACCACACCTTGTATTATGTTTTGATAATTACACGTAATACAAGCACGAAACAGGAGGCGAAGCACACATAAAGAGTATTCGGACTTTCAAGATAGTAGGTAACAATTACTTTGTCACCTACAATAGGCCTTTCTCACCAACTTGTTCCTTGATGATATTGTCGAATCATGTTTTTCCACATTGAAATGAGACAAGATTGCATCACCACTTTAACTCGATGATGCCGAAATCAAAACTTTCGAATAACATTTTCATCTAGAACATGTATTCTTGCGGCAGTTATAAAATCTACCGACTACTTGATAGAAGAACATAAAGCAACATATATTTATCAGAATATAATTATAGCAGAAACGCGTGATTACCAGATGTAGCTAGGTCGAGTGATCTCACTACTCTTTTTCGAAAACAAACCTTTTGCTTTATGATAGGGAAAACAAATAATATCTTAAATATGTCTGGTTAATCTAGCTTCAATTGAGCCCTCACAAGATTGTTGTCGCTTACGTTTTGCTGTTTTGACAACACCGTGAAATACATTCTGATTATTACACGCAAAACAAGTATCAGATCGATGAAACGTACACATAAAGAGTATTCGGACTTTCAAGATAGTAGGTAACAATTACTTTGTCACCTACAATAGGCCTTTCTCACCAACTTGTTCCCTGATGATATTGTAGAATCAGGTTTTCCGCATTGAAATGAGACAAGATTGCATCACCGGGTTGACTCGATGATGCCGAAATCAAACCTTTCGAAAAATTCTTTCATCTAGAACATGTATTCTTGGGGCAGTTATAAAATCTACCGACTACTTGATAGAAGAACATAAAGCAACATATATTATCAGAATATATTTATAGCAGAAACACGTGATTACCAGATGTAGCTAGGTCGAGTGATCGCGCTATTCTGTTTCGAAAAGAAAACACTCTATGTGAAATGAGAAAACACACGAGTTATACAAAACATATCACGTTGCTCTAGCTCTAATTGAGCACTCACAAGATTCTTGCGCTTATTTTTTGCTGTTTCCGACCACACCTTGTATTATGTTTCGATAATTACACGTAATACAAGCACGAAACAGGAGGCGAAGCACACATAAAGAGTATTCGGACTTTCAAGATAGTTGGTAACAATTACTTTGTCACCTACAATAGGCCTTTCTCACCAACTTGTTCCTTGATGATATTGTCGAATCAGGTTTTTCCCTCTTGAAATGAGACAAGATTGCACCACCAGGTTGAGGCGATGATGCCGAAATCAAACCTGTCGAAAAACATTTTCATCTAGAACATGTATTCTTGGGGCAGTTATAAAATCTACCGACTCCTTGATAGAAGAACATGTAGCATCATGTACTATCAGGATATAATTATAGTCGAGTCACGGTATTACTAGAAGTAGCTTGGTCGAGGGATCTCACTACTCTATTTCGAAAACAAACCTTTTGCTTTATGGTAGGGAAAACAAATAAAGTTATCCAAAATATGTCTGGTTAATCTAGCTTTAATTGAGCCCTCACAAGATTGTTGTCGCTTACGTTTTGCTGTTTTGACAACACCGTGAAATACATTCTGATTATTACACGCAAAACAAGTATCAGATCGATGAAACGTACACATAAAGAGTATTCGGACTTTCAAGATAGTAGGTAACAATTACTTTGTCACCTACAATAGGCCTTTCTCACCAACTTGTTCCCTGATGATATTGTCGAATCAGGTTTTTCCGCATAAAATGAGACAAGATTGCATCACCGGGTTGACTCGATGATGCCGAAATCAAACCTTTCGAAAAATTCTTTCATCTAGAACATGTATTCTTGCGGCAGTTATAAAATCTACCGACTACTTGATAGAAGAACATAAAGCAACATATATTATCAGAATATATTTATAGCAGAAACACGTGATTACCAGATGTAGCTAGGTCGAGTGATCGCGCTATTCTGTTTCGAAAAGAAAACACTCTATGTGAAATGAGGAAAACACACGAGTTATAAAAAACATATCACGTTGATCTAGCTCTAATTGAGCACTCACAAGATTCTTGCGCTTATTTTTTGCTGTTTCCGACCACACCTTGTATTATGTTTTGATAATTACACGTAATACAAGCACGAAACAGGAGGCGAAGCACACATAAAGAGTATTCGGACTTTCAAGATAGTAGGTAACAATTACTTTGTCACCTACAATAGGCCTTTCTCACCAACTTGTTCCCTGATGATATTGTCGAATCAGGTTTTACCGCATTGAAATGAGAAAAGATTGCATCACCGGGTTGACTCGATGATGCCGAAATCAAACCTTTCGAAAAACACTTTCATCTAGAACATGTATTCTTGGGGCAGTTATAAAATCTACCGACTACTTGATAGAAGAACATAAAGCAACATATTTTATCAGAATATATTTATAGCAGAAACACGTGATTACCAGATGTAGCTAGGTCGAGTGATCGCGCTATTCTGTTTCGAAAAGAAAACACTCTATGTGAAATGAGAAAAACACACGAGTTATACAAAACATATCACGTTGCTCTAGCTCTAATTGAGCACTCACAAGATTCTTGCGCTTATTTTTTGCTGTTTCCGACCACACCTTGTATTATGTTTTGATAATTACACGTAATACAAGCACGAAACAGGAGGCGAAGCACACATAAAGAGTATTCGGACTTTCAAGATAGTAGGTAACAATTACTTTGTCACCTACAATAGGCCTTTCTCACCAACTTGTTCCTTGATGATATTGTCGAATCAGGTTTTTCCACATTGAAATGAGACAAGATTGCATCACCACTTTAACTCGATGATGCCGAAATCAAAACTTTCGAATAACATTTTCATCTAGAACATGTATTCTTGCGGCAGTTATAAAATCTACCGACTACTTGATAGAAGAACATAAAGCAACATATATTATCAGAATATAATTATAGCAGAAACGCGTGATTACCAGATGTAGCTAGGTCGAGTGATCTCACTACTCTATTTCGAAAACAAACCTTTTGCTTTATGATAGGGAAAACAAATAAATTTATCCAAAATATGTCTGGTTAATCTAGCTTTAATTGAGCCCTCACAAGATTGTTGTCGCTTACGTTTTGCTGTTTTGACAACACCGTGAAATACATTCTGATTATTACACGCAAAACAAGTATCAGATCGATGAAACGTACACATAAAGAGTATTCGGACTTTCAAGATAGTAGGTAACAATTACTTTGTCACCTACAATAGGCCTTTCTCACCAACTTGTTCCCTGATGATATTGTAGAATCAGGTTTTCCGCATTGAAATGAGACAAGATTGCATCACCGGGTTGACTCGATGATGCCGAAATCAAACCTTTCGAAAAATTCTTTCATCTAGAACATGTATTCTTGGGGCAGTTATAAAATCTACCGACTACTTGATAGAAGAACATAAAGCAACATATATTATCAGAATATATTTATAGCAGAAACACGTGATTACCAGATGTAGCTAGGTCGAGTGATCGCTCTATTCTGTTTCGAAAAGAAAACACTCTATGTGAAATGAGAAAAACACACGAGTTATACAAAACATATCACGTTGCTCTAGCTCTAATTGAGCACTCACAAGATTCTTGCGCTTATTTTTTGCTGTTTCCGACCACACCTTGTATTATGTTTCGATAATTACACGTAATACAAGCACGAAACAGGAGGCGAAGCACACATAAAGAGTATTCGGACTTTCAAGATAGTTGGTAACAATTACTTTGTCACCTACAATAGGCCTTTCTCACCAACTTGTTCCTTGATGATATTGTCGAATCATGTTTTTCCACATTGAAATGAGACAAGATTGCATCACCACTTTAACTCGATGATGCCGAAATCAAAACTTTCGAATAACATTTTCATCTAGAACATGTATTCTTGCGGCAGTTATAAAATCTACCGACTACTTGATAGAAGAACATAAAGCAACATATATTATCAGAATATATTTATAGCAGAAACACGTGATTACCAGATGTAGCTAGGTCGAATGATCGCGCTATTCTGTTCCGAAAAGAAAACACTCTATGTGAAATGAGGAAAACACACGAGTTATTCAAAACATATCACGTTGCTCTAGCTCTAATTGAGCACTCACAAGATTCTTGCGCTTATTTTTTGCTGTTTCCGACCACACCTTGTATTATGTTTTGATAATTACACGTAATACAAGCACGAAACAGGAGGCGAAGCACACATAAAGAGTATTCGGACTTTCAAGATAGTAAGTAACAATTACTTTGTCACCTACAATAGGCCTTTCTCACCAACTTGTTCCTTGATGATATTGTCGAATCATGTTTTTCCACATTGAAATGAGACAAGATTGCATCACCACTTTAACTCGATGATGCCGAAATCAAACCTTTCGAATAACATTTTCATCTAGAACATGTATTCTTGCGGCAGTTATAAAATCTACCGACTACTTGATAGAAGAACATAAAGCAACATATTTTATCAGAATATAATTATAGCAGAAACGCGTGATTACCAGATGTAGCTAGGTCGAGTGATCTCACTACTCTATTTCGAAAACAAACCTTTTGCTTTATGAAAAAAAAAAATAGGGAAAACAAATAAATTTATCCAAAATATGTCTGGTTAATCTAGCTTTAATTGAGCCCTCACAAGATTGTTGTCGCTTACGTTTTGCTGTTTTGACAACACCGTGAAATACATTCTGATTATTACACGCAAAACAAGTATCAGATCGATGAAACGTACACATAAAGAGTATTCGGACTTTCAAGATAGTAGGTAACAATTACTTTGTCACCTACAATAGGCCTTTCTCACCAACTTGTTCCCTGATGATATTGTAGAATCAGGTTTTTCCGCATTGAAATGAGACAAGATTGCATCACCGGGTTGACTCGATGATGCCGAAATCAAACCTTTCGAAAAATTCTTTCATCTAGAACATGTATTCTTGGGGCAGTTATAAAATCTACCGACTACTTGATAGAAGAACATAAAGCAACATATATTATCAGAATATATTTATAGCAGAAACACGTGATTACCAGATGTAGCTAGGTCGAGTGATCGCTCTATTCTGTTTCGAAAAGAAAACACTCTATGTGAAATGAGAAAACACACGAGTTATTCAAAACATATCACGTTGCTCTAGCTCTAATTGAGCACTCACAAGATTCTTGCGCTTATTTTTTGCTGTTTCCGACCACACCTTGTATTATGTTTTGATAATTACACGTAATACAAGCACGAAACAGGAGGCGAAGCACACATAAAGAGTATTCGGACTTTCAAGATAGTAGGTAACAATTACTTTGTCACCTACAATAGGCCTTTCTCACCAACTTGTTCCCTGATGATATTGTCGAATCAGGTTTTTCCGCATTGAAATGAGACAAGATTGCATCACCGGGTTGACTCGATGATGCCGAAATCAAACTTTCGAATAACATTTCATCTAGAACTTGTATTCTTTGGGCAGTTATAAAATCTACCGACTACTTGATAGAAGAACATAAAGCAACATATTTTATCAGAATATATTTATAGCAGAAACACGTGATTACCAGATGTAGCTAGGTCGAGTGATCGCGCTATTCTGTTTCGAAAAGAAAACACTCTATGTGAAATGAGGAAAACACACGAGTTATACAAAACATATCACGTTGCTCTAGCTCTAATTGAGCACTCACAAGATTCTTGCGCTTATTTTTTGCTGTTTCCGACCACACCTTGTATTATGTTTCGATAATTACACGTAATACAAGCACGAAACAGAAGGCGAAGCACACATAAAGAGTATTCGGACTTTCAAGATAGTTGGTAACAAATACTTTGTCACCTACAATAGGCCTTTCTCACCAACTTGTTCCCTGATGATATTGTCGAATCAGGTTTTTCCGCATTGAAATGAGACAAGATTGTATCACCGGGTTGACTCGATGATGCCGAAATCAAACCTTTCGAAAAACACTTTTATCTAGAACATGTATTCTTGGGGCAGTTATAAAATCTACCGACTACTTGATAGAAGAACATAAAGCAACATATTTTATCAGAATATAATTATAGCAGAAACGCGTGATTACCAGATGTAGCTAGGTCGAGTGATCGCGCTATTCTGTTTCGAAAAGAAAACACTCTATGTGAAATGAGAAAAACACACGAGTTATACAAAACATATCACGTTGCTCTAGCTCTAATTGAGCACTCACAAGATTCTTGCGCTTATTTTTTGCTGTTTCCGACCACACCTTGTATTATGTTTTGATAATTACACGTAATACAAGCACGAAACAGGAGGCGAAGCACACATAAAGAGTATTCGGACTTTCAAGATAGTTGGTAACAATTACTTTGTCACCTACAATAGGCCTTTCTCACCAACTTGTTCCTTGATGATATTGTCGAATCAGGTTTTTCCACATTGAAATGAGACAAGATTGCATCACCACTTTACCTCGATGATGCCGAAATCAAAACTTTCGAATAACATTTTCATCTAGAACATGTATTCTTGCGGCAGTTATAAAATCTACCGACTACTTGATAGAAGAACATAAAGCAACATATATTATCAGAATATATTTATAGCAGAAACACGTGATTACCAGATGTAGCTAGGTCGAGTGATCGCGCTATTCTGTTTCGAAAAGAAAACACTATGTGAAATGAGGAAAACACACGAGTTATTCAAAAAATATCACGTTGCTCTAGCTCTAATTGAGCACTCACAAGATTCTTGTCGCTTATTTTTTGCGGTTTCCGACCACACCTTGTATTATGTTTTGATAATTACACGTAATACGAGCACGTAACAGGAGACGACGCACACATGAAGAGTATTCGGACTTTCAAGATAGTTGGTAACAATTACTTTGTCACCTACAATAGGCCTTTCTCACCAACTTGTTCCCTGATGATATTGTCGAATCAGGTTTTTCCGCAATAAAATGAGACAAGATTGCATCACCACTTTAACTCGATGATGCCGAAATCAAAACTTTCGAATAACATTTTCATCTAGAACATGTATTCTTGCGGCAGTTATAAAATCTACCGACTACTTGATAGAAGAACATAAAGCAACATATATTATCAGAATATATTTATAGCAGAAACACGTGATTACCAGATGTAGCTAGGTTGAGTGATCGCGCTATTCTGTTTCGAAAAGAAAACACTCTATGTGAAATGAGGAAAACACACGAGTTATACAAAACATATCACGTTGATCTAGCTCTAATTGAGCACTCACAAGATTCTTGCGCTTATTTTTTGCTGTTTCCGACCACACCTTGTATTATGTTTTGATAATTACACGTAATACAAGCACGAAACAGGAGGCGAAGCACACATAAAGAGTATTCGGACTTTCAAGATAGTTGGTAACAATTACTTTGTCACCTACAATAGGCCTTTCTCACCAACTTGTTCCTTGATGATATTGTCGAATCAGGTTTTTCCACATTGAAATGAGACAAGATTGCATCACCACTTTAACTCGATGATGCCGAAATCAAACCTTTCGAAAAATTCTTTCATCTAGAACATGTATTCTTGCGGCAGTTATAAAATCTACCGACTACTTGATAGAAGAACATAAAGCAACATATATTATCAGAATATATTAATAGCAGAAACACGTGATTACCAGATGTAGCTAGGTCGAATGATCGCGCTATTCTGTTCCGAAAAGAAAAGACTCCATTTGAAATAAGGAAAACACACGAGTTATTCAAAAAATATCACGTTGCTCTAGCTCTAATTGAGCACTCACAAGATTCTTGTCGCTTATGTTTTGCTGTTTCCGACCACACCTTGTATTATGTTTTGATAATTACACGTAATACAAGCACGAAACAGAAGGCGAAGCAAACATAAAGAGTATTCGGACTTTCAAGATAGTAGGTAACAATTACTTTGTCACCTACAATAGGCCTTTCTCACCAACTTGTTCCCTGATGATATTGTCGAATCAGGTTTTTCCGCAATAAAATGAGACAAGATTGCATCACCGGGTTGACTCGATGATGCCGAAATCAAACCTTTTGAAAAACACTTTCATCTAGAACATGTATTCTTGGGGCAGTTATAAAATCTACCGACTACTTGATAGAAGAACATAAAGCAACATATATTATCAGAATATATTTATAGCAGAAACACGTGATTACCAGATGTAGCTAGGTTGAGTGATCGCGCTATTCTGTTTCGAAAAGAAAACACTCTATGTGAAATGAGGAAAACACACGAGTTATACAAAACATATCACGTTGCTCTAGCTCTAATTGAGCACTCACAAGATTCTTGCGCTTATTTTTTGCTGTTTCCGACCACACCTTGTATTATGTTTTGATAATTACACGTAATACAAGCACGAAACAGAAGGCGAAGCACACATAAAGAGTATTCGGACTTTCAAGATAGTTGGTAACAAATACTTTGTCACCTACAATAGGCCTTTCTCACCAACTTGTTCCTTGATGATATTGTCGAATCAGGTTTTTCCACATTGAAATGAGACAAGATTGCATCACCACTTTAACTCGATGATGCCGAAATCAAACCTTTCGAAAAATTCTTTCATCTAGAACATGTATTCTTGCGGCAGTTATAAAATCTACCGACTACTTGATAGAAGAACATAAAGCAACATATTTTATCAGAATCTATTTATAGCAGAAACACGTGATTACCAGATGTAGCTAGGTCGAGTGATCGGCAGTTATAAAATCTACCGACTCCTTGATAGAAGAACATGTAGCATCATGTACTATCAGGATATAATTATAGTCGAGTCACGGTATTACTAGAAGTAGCTTGGTCGAGGGATCTCACTACTCTATTTCGAAAACAAACCTTTTGCTTTATGGTAGGGAAAACAAATAAAGTTATCCAAAATATGTCTGGTTAATCTAGCTTTAATTGAGCCCTCACAAGATTGTTGTCGCTTACGTTTTGCTGTTTTGACAACACCGTGAAATACATTCTGATTATTACACGCAAAACAAGTATCAGATCGATGAAACGTACACATAAAGAGTATTCGGACTTTCAAGATAGTAGGTAACAATTACTTTGTCACCTACAATAGGCCTTTCTCACCAACTTGTTCCCTGATGATATTGTCGAATCAGGTTTTTCCGCAATAAAATGAGACAAGATTGCATCACCGGGTTGACTCGATGATGCCGAAATCAAACCTTTCGAAAAACACTTTTCATCTAGAACATGTATTCTTGGGGCAGTTATAAAATCTACCGACTCCTTGATAGAAGAACATGTAGCATCATGTACTATCAGGATATAATTATAGTCGAGTCACGGTATTACTAGAAGTAGCTTGGTCGAGGGATCTCACTACTCTATTTCGAAAACAAACCTTTTGCTTTATGGTAGGGAAAACAAATAAAGTTATCCAAAATATGTCTGGTTAATCTAGCTTTAATTGAGCCCTCACAAGATTGTTGTCGCTTACGTTTTGCTGTTTTGACAACACCGTGAAATACATTCTGATTATTACACGCAAAACAAGTATCAGATCGATGAAACGTACACAAAAAAGTATTCGGACTTTCAAGATAGTAGGTAACAATTACTTTGTCACCTACAATAGGCCTTTCTCACCAACTTGTTTCCTGATGATATTGTCGAATCAGATTTTTCCACATTGAAATGAGAGAAGATTGCATCACCGGGTTGACTCGATGATGCCGAAATCAAACCTTTCGAAAAACACTTTCATCTAGAACATGTATTCTTGGGGCAGTTATAATATCTACCGACTACTTGATAGAAGAACATAAAGCAGCATATTTCATCAGAATATATTTATAGCAGAAACACGTGATTACCAGATGTACCTAGGTCGAGTGATCGCGCTATTCTGCTTCGAAAAGAAAACACTCTATGTGAAATGAGGAAAACACACGAGTTATACAAAACATATCACGTTGCTCTAGCTCTAATTGAGCACTCACAAGATTCTTGCGCTTATTTTTTGCTCTTTCCGACCACACCTTGTATTATGTTTTGATAATTACACGTAATACAAGCACGAAACAGAAGGCGAAGCACACATAAAGAGTATTCGGACTTTCAAGATAGTTGGTAACAAATACTTTGTCACCTACAATAGGCCTTTCTCACCAACTTGTTCCTTGATGATATTGTCGAATCAGGTTTTTCCACATTGAAATGAGACAAGATTGCACCACCAGGTTGCGTCGATGATGCCGAAATCAAACCTGTCGAAAAACATTTTCATCTAGAACATGTATTCTTGCGGCAGTTATAAAATCTACCGACTACTTGATAGAAGAACATAAAGCAACATATATTATCAGAATATAATTATAGCAGAAACGCGTGATTACCAGATGTAGCTAGGTCGAGTGATCTCACTACTCTTTTTCGAAAACAAACCTTTTGCTTTATGATAGGGAAAACAAATAAATTTATCCAAAATATGTCTGGTTAATCTAGCTTTAATTGAGCCCTCATAAGATTGTTGTCGCTTACGTTTTGCTGTTTTGACAACACCGTGAAATACATTCTGATTATTACACAGCAAAACAAGTATCAGATCGATGAAACGTACACAAAAAAGTATTCGGACTTTCAAGATAGTAGGTAATAATTACTTTGTCACCTACAATAGGCCTTTCTCACCAACTTGTTCCTTGATGATATTGTCGAATCAGGTTTTTCCACATTGAAATGAGACAAGATTGCACACCAGGTTGAGTCGATGATGCCGAAATCAAACCTGTCGAAAAACATTTTCATCTAGAACATGTATTCTTGCGGCAGTTATAAAATCTACCGACTACTTGATAGAAGAACATGTAGCATCATGTACTATCAGGATATAATTATAGTCGAGTCACGGTATTACTAGAAGTAGCTTGGTCGAGGGATCTCACTACTCTATTTCGAAAACAAACCTTTTGCTTTATGGTAGGGAAAACAAATAAAGTTATCCAAAATATGTCTGGTTAATCTAGCTTTAATTGAGCCCTCACAAGATTGTTGTCGCTTACGTTTTGCTGTTTTGACAACACCGTGAAATACATTCTGATTATTACACGCAAAACAAGTATCAAATCGATGAAACGTACACATAAAGAGTATTCGGACTTTCAAGATAGTAGGTAACAATTACTTTGTCACCTACAATAGGCCTTTCTCACCAACTTGTTCCCTGATGATATTGTCGAATCAGGTTTTCCCGCATTGAAATGAGACAAGATTGCATCACCGGGTTGACTCGATGATGCCGAAATCAAACCTTTCGAAAAACACTTTCATCTAGAACATGTATTGTTGGGGCAGTTATAAAATCTACCGACTACTTGATAGAAGAACATAAAGCAACATATATTATCAGAATATATTTATAGCAGAAACACAGTGATTGCTGCATTTATGAGTGATTGTCATTGTGAAAATGTACATTATAAACATTTATAGATATTTCATGTATGACGTTTGATATTTGTAAAGCAGCATGCATTGTGCGATGTATTGTGTTACGTCCATTCACTTTCGTAGCACGGCCATATTAGGCTGAAAGCACCGTATCCCGTCTGCTCTGCGAAGTTAAGCAGCCTCAAGCTCGGGTAGTACTCGGGTGGGTGACCACCGGGGAAGTCCGAGTGCTGTCTACTTTTTGACTTTGTATTGTTTGACTTGGTGAATGTAAATGTGAATGTGAATGTGGTTGTGAATGTGATCATGCTGCATTTATGATTGTGATTGTCATTGTGAAAATGTACATTATAAACATTTATAGATATTTCATGTATGACGTTTGATATTTGTAAAGCAGCATGCATTGTGCGATCTATTGTGTTACGTCCATTCATTTTCGTAGACGGCCATATTAGGCTGAAAGCACCGTATCCCGTCTGCTCTGCGAAGTTAAGCAGCCTCAAGCTCGGGAAGTACTCGGGTGGGTGACCACCGTTGAAGTCCGAGTGCTGTCTACTTTTTGACTTTGTATTGTTTGACTTGGTGAATGTAAATGTGAATGTGAATGTGGTTGTGAATGTGATCATGCTGCATTTATGATTGTTATTGTCATTGTGAAAATGTACATTATAAACATTTATAGATATTTCATGTATGACGTTTGATATTTGTGAAGCAGCATGCATTGTGCGATCTATTGTGTACGTCCATTCACTTTCGTAGACGGCCATATTAGGCTGAAAGCACCGTATCCCGTCTGCTCTGCGAAGTTAAGCAGCCTCAAGCTCGGGTAGTACTCGGGTGGGGGACCACCGTTGAAGTCCGAGTGCTGTCTACTTTTTGACTTTGTATTGTTTGACTTGGTGAATGTAAATGTGAATGTGAATGTAGTTGTGAATGTGATCATGCTGCATTTATGATTGTGATTGTCATTGTGAAAATGTACATTATAAACATTTATAGATATTTCATGTATGACGTTTGATATTTGTAAAGCAGCAAGCATTGTGCGATGTATTGTGTTACGTCCACTCACTTTCGTAGACGGCCATATTAGGCTGAAAGCACCGTATCCCGTCTGCTCTGCGAAGTTAAGCAGCCTCAAGCTCGGGTAGTACTCGGGTGGGTGACCACCGGGGAAGTCCGAGTGCTGTCTACTTTTTGACTTTGTATTGTTTGACTTGGTGAATGTAAATGTGAATGTGAATGAGAATGTGAATGTGGTTGTGAATGTGATCATGCTGCATTTATGATTGTGATTGTCATTGTGAAAATGTACATTATAAACATTTATAGATATTTCATGTATGACGTTTGATATTTGTAAAGCAGCATGCATTGTGCGATCTATTGTGTTACGTCCATTCACTTTCGTAGACGGCCATATTAGGCTGAAAGCACCGTATCCCGTCTGCTCTGCGAGTTAAGCAGCCTCAAGCTCGGGTAGTACTCGGGTGGGTGACCACCGGGGAAGTCCGAGTGCTGTCTACTTTTTGACTTTGTATTGTTTGACTTGGTGAATGTAAATATGAATGTGAATGTGGTTGTGAATGTGATTATGCTGCATTTATGATTGTGATTGTCATTGTGAAAATGTACATTATAAACATTTATAGATATTTCATGTATGACGTTTGATATTTGTGAAGCAGCAAGCATTGTGCGATGTATTGTGTTACGTCCATTCACTTTCGTAGACGGCCATATTAGGCTGAAAGCACCGTATCCCGTCTGTCTGCGAAGTTAAGCAGCCTCAAGCTCGGGTAGTACTCGGGTGGGTGACCACCGGGGAAGTCCGAGTGCTGTCTACTTTTTGACTTTGTATTGTTNTTGACTTGGTGAATGTAAATGTGAATGTGAATGTGAATGTGAATGTGAATGTGGTTGTGAATGTGATCATGCTGCATTTATGATTGTGATTGTCATTGTGAAAATGTACATTATAAACATTTATAGATATTTCATGTATGACGTTTGATATTTGTAAAGCAGCATGCATTGTGCGATCTATTGTGTTACGTCCATTCCCTTTCGTAGACGGCCATATTAGGCTGAAAGCACCGTATCCCGTCTGTTTTGCGAAGTTAAGCAGCCTCAAGCTCGGGTAGTACTCGGGTGGGTGACCACCGTTGAAGTCCGAGTGCTGTCTACTTTTTGACTTTGTATTGTTTGACTTGGTGAATGTAAATGTGAATGTGAATGTGAATTGTGAATGTGGTTGTGAATGTGATCATGCTGCATTTATGATTGTGATTGTCATTGTGAAAATGTACATTATAAAACATTTATAGATATTTCATGTATGACGTTTGATATTTGTAAAGCAGCATGCATTGTGCGATGTATTGTGTTACGTCCATTCACTTTCGTAGACGGCCATATTAGGCTGAAAGCACCGTATCCCGTCTGCTCTGCGAAGGTTAAGCAGCCTCAAGCTCGGGTAGTACTCGGGTGGGTGACCACCGTTGAAGTCCGAGTGCTGTCTACTTTTTGACTTTGTATTGTTTGACTTGGTGAATGTAAATGTGAATGTGAATGTGAATGTGAATGTGGTTGTGAATGTGATCATGCTGCATTTATGATTGTGATTGTCATTGTGAAAATGTACATTATAAACATTTATAGATATTTCATGTATGGCGTTTGATATTTGTAAAGCAGCATGCATTGTGCGATGTATTGTGTTACGTCCATTCACTTTCGTAGACGGCCATATTAGGCTGAAAGCACCGTATCCCGTCTGCTCTGCGAAGTTAAGCAGCCTCTC
>CAJNAR010000094.1:0-24974 GCA_905220665.1 Albugo candida | reverse complement strand
CGCAGAGCTGCATTCGAGCACTGAAGTCTCAGCCTAAGTAATTGTCTTCTCTCAATATATCCATTTTTGCTAGAGTTGGTAGTTTTGAGAAAAACAAGAGTTGTGGCTGTTAACCTCTTGTACTCAAGTTCGAAAGTGACTATATTTGTCGGTCCTTAGTTCTCAAAAAGATAGCCTCAGCCTATACACCATTCTCTCTATCGCTACTCTATGCTATTAGTAACCTATTTCTAATCTAATTTTTCGCACTACAAATGATCTGATCTTATCTGACTCTTCTTATCGTATCCGACTCCTCTGATCTTATCAGACTTTCTTCAACAATATCCTGTAAGATATAAGAACTTTATTTCTTAAAATTCGCCTTTCTCAAAAAAATATTCTGTGGTCTATTCGCAATCTTCGAGTCAGAATTCCCACCATAACGATAACAACAAGAATGGGTCTCCAGCCTTAAATAGCTCACACTGCAACTGAGACTGCCTAGATTATAGTCTAGTATAGTTTTTATACTCGAGAACGTTTTTGTAGACCATTACTATTGTTGATCAAAACACATTACAAAGTTTAGTCTGGTTACCTAGCTGAACGGGAACCACTTTTCTTTCAGTTCTATCAAGCTGGTCTGGGTTCGTTCAAAGCAAAGAAATCTTTAACATGGTTTTCATTGACACAAACAATATATGAAAAAACTGCTGTTCTTACCTAGCTCCGAATGTCCGCTTCCATGATTTTTATCGTACATGGTATGCTGGTATTGACAATAGCGAATAATGGGTTTGGATTATCCCATATGTTCAACTAACAAAAAACGCGGAGACGCAAACGTAAAATGTCTTCTCGCATCATATGCTACGAGATAAAAGATTCTTACCACTTACAATTCGGCTTTCTCAAAAACATATTGTGGTCTGTTTGCATTCGTCGAGTTAGATTTTCAAGTCTTACAATAACAACAAGAATGCGCATCCAGCCTTGGATACCTCACAATGCAACCGAGACTGACTAGATTATAGTCTAGTATAGTTTTTTTACTCGAGAAGGTTTTTGTAGACAATTACTATCGTTGATCGAAACACATGACCAAGTTTAGTCTAGTTACCTAGCTGAACGGGCACCACTTTTCTCTCAGTTCTATCAAGCTGGTCTGGGTACGTCTCATTAAAAGAAATATTTTGCATAATTATCATTCACACAGACGAGATATGAAAAAACTACTGTTCTGGCCTAGCTCCGAATGTCCACTTTCATGATTTTCATCGTACATGGTATGCTGGTATTGACAACAGTGAATCATGGGTTTGGATTATCCCATATATTTTAACTGACAAAAAACTCGAATACGCACAAGTAAAATGTCTTCTCGCATCATATACTATGAGATAGAAGAACTTTATCACTTACAATTCGCCTTTCTCAAAAATATTTTGTGGTCTGTTCGCATTCGTCGAGGCAGATTACCTACCGGTAAAATCATAACAACAATGCGTCTCCAACCTTGGA
Organism: Albugo candida; assembly: GCA_905220665.1. Lineage (NCBI taxonomy): Eukaryota > Oomycota > Peronosporomycetes > Albuginales > Albuginaceae > Albugo > Albugo candida. Next base: position 23,471 of record CAJNAR010000094.1, on the reverse strand, counting down.
CAGCTCTCACTCGAACCGAGACTGACCATATTATAGTCGAGAATAGTTTTTATACTTGAGAACGTTTTTGTAGACAATTACTATCGTTGATCGAAACACATGACCAAGTTTAGTCTGGTTACCTAGCTGAACAGGAACCACTTTTCTCTCAGTTCTATCAAGCTGGTCTGAGTTCGTTCAAAGCAAAGAAATCTTTAACATGGTTTCTATTGACACAAACAATATATGAAAAAACTGCTGTTCTTGCCTAGCTCCGAATGTCCACTTTATGGTTTCCAACGCACATTGTATGCTGCTATTGACAAGAGCGAATAATGAATTTGGATTATCGCATACGATTCAACTAACAAAAAGCGCGAATACGCACAAGTAAAATGTATTCTCGCATCATTTACTATGAGATGAAAGAACTGTATCAGTTACACTTCGCCTTTCTCAAAAACATATTGTGGTCTGTTCGCATTCGTCGAGGCAGATTACCAACCGTTAAAATCATAACAACAATGCGTCTCCAACCTTGAACAGCTCTCACTCGAACCGAGACTGACCATATTATAGTCGAGAATAGTTTTTATACTTGAGAACGTTTTTGTAGACAATTACTATCGTTGATCGAAACACATGACCAAGTTTAGTCTAGTTACCTAGCTGAACGGGCACCACTTTTCTCTCAGTTCTATCAAGCTGGTCTGGGTACGTCTTATTAAAAGAAATATTTTGCATAATTATCATTCACACAGACGAGATATGAAAAAACTACTGTTCTGGCCTAGCTCCGAATGTCCACTTTTATGGTTTCAACGCACATTGTATGCTGCTATTGACAAGAGCGAATAATGAATTTGGATTATCGCATACGATTCAACTAACAAAAAGCGCGAATACGCACAAGTAAAATGTATTCTCGCATCATTTACTATGAGATGAAAGAACTGTATCAGTTACACTTCGCCTTTCTCAAAAATATTTTGTGGTCTGTTCGCATTCGTCGAGGCAGATTACCTACCGTTAAAATCATAACAACAATGCGTCTCCAACCTTGAACAGCTCTCACTCGAACCGAGACTGACCATATTATAGTCGAGAATAGTTTTTATACTTGAGAACGTTTTTGTAGACAATTACTATCGTTGATCGAAACACATGACCAAGTTTAGTCTGGTTACCTAGCTGAACAGGAACCACTTTTCTCTCAGTTCTATCAAGCTGGTCTGAGTTCGTTCAAAGCAAAGAAATCTTTAACATGGTTTCTATTGACACAAACAATATATGAAAAAACTGCTGTTCTTGCCTAGCTCCGAATGTCCACTTTTATGGTTTCAACGCACATTGTATGCTGCTATTGACAAGAGCGAATAATGAATTTGGATTATCGCATACGATTCAACTAACAAAAAGCGCGAATACGCACAAGTAAAATGTATTCTCGCATCATTTACTATGAGATGAAAGAACTGTATCAGTTACACTTCGCCTTTCTCAAAAATATTTTGTGGTCTGTTCGCATTCGTCGAGGCAGATTACCTACCGTTAAAATCATAACAACAATGCGTCTCCAACCTTGAACAGCTCTCACTCGAACCGAGACTGACCATATTATAGTCGAGAATAGTTTTTATACTTGAGAACGTTTTTGTAGACAATTACTATCGTTGATCGAAACACATGACCAAGTTTAGTCTGGTTACCTAGCTGAAGGGGAACCACTTTTCTCTCAGTTTTATCAAGCTGGTCTGAGTACGTCTAATTCAAACAAATCTTTAACATGGTTTTCATTGACACAAACAATATATGAAAAAACTGCTGTTCTGGCCTAGCTCCGAATGTCCACTTTTATGGTTTCCAACGCACATTGTATGCTGCTATTGACAAGAGCGAATAATGAATTTGGATTATCGCATACGATTCAACTAACAAAAAGCGCGAATACGCACAAGTAAAATGTATTCTCGCATCATTTACTATGAGATGAAAGAACTGTATCAGTTACACATCGTCTTTCTCAAAAACATATTGTGGTCTGTTCGCATTCGTCGAGGCAGATTACCTACCGGTAAAATCATAACAACAATGCGTCTCCAACCTTGAACAGCTCTCACTCGAACCGAGACTGACCATATTATAGTCGAGAATAGTTTTTATACTTGAGAACGTTTTTGTAGACAATTACTATCGTTGATCGAAACACATGACCAAGTTTAGTCTAGTTACCTAGCTGAACGGGCACCACTTTTCTCTCAGTTCTATCAAGCTGGTCTGGGTACGTCTTATTAAAAGAAATATTTTGCATAATTATCATTCACACAGACGAGATATGAAAAAACTACTGTTCTGGCCTAGCTCCGAATGTCCACTTTTATGGTTTCCAACGCACATTGTATGCTGCTATTGACAAGAGCGAATAATGAATTTGGATTATCGCATACGATTCAACTAACAAAAAGCGCGAATACGCACAAGTAAAATGTATTCTCGCATCATTTACTATGAGATGAAAGAACTGTATCAGTTACACTTCGCCTTTCTCAAAAATATTTTGTGGTCTGTTCGCATTCGTCGAGGCAGATTACCTACCGTTAAAATCATAACAACAATGCGTCTCCAACCTTGAACAGCTCTCACTCGAACCGAGACTGACCATATTATAGTCGAGAATAGTTTTTATACTTGAGAACGTTTTTGTAGACAATTACTATCGTTGATCGAAACACATGACCAAGTTTAGTCTGGTTACCTAGCTGAACAGGAACCACTTTTCTCTCAGTTCTATCAAGCTGGTCTGAGTTCGTTCAAAGCAAAGAAATCTTTAACATGGTTTCTATTGACACAAACAATATATGAAAAAACTGCTGTTCTTGCCTAGCTCCGAATGTCCACTTTTATGGTTTCCAACGCACATTGTATGCTGCTATTGACAAGAGCGAATAATGAATTTGGATTATCGCATACGATTCAACTAACAAAAAGCGCGAATACGCACAAGTAAAATGTATTCTCGCATCATTTACTATGAGATGAAAGAACTGTATCAGTTACACTTCGCCTTTCTCAAAAATATTTTGTGGTCTGTTCGCATTCGTCGAGGCAGATTACCTACCGTTAAAATCATAACAACAATGCGTCTCCAACCTTGAACAGCTCTCACTCGAACCGAGACTGACCATATTATAGTCGAGAATAGTTTTTATACTTGAGAACGTTTTTGTAGACAATTACTATCGTTGATCGAAACACATGACCAAGTTTAGTCTGGTTACCTAGCTGAAGGGGAACCACTTTTCTCTCAGTTTTATCAAGCTGGTCTGAGTACGTCTAATTCAAACAAATCTTTAACATGGTTTTCATTGACACAAACAATATATGAAAAAACTGCTGTTCTGGCCTAGCTCCGAATGTCCACTTTTATGGTTTCCAACGCACATTGTATGCTGCTATTGACAAGAGCGAATAATGAATTTGGATTATCGCATACGATTCAACTAACAAAAAGCGCGAATACGCACAAGTAAAATGTATTCTCGCATCATTTACTATGAGATGAAAGAACTGTATCAGTTACACTTCGCCTTTCTCAAAAATATTTTGTGGTCTGTTCGCATTCGTCGAGGCAGATTACCTACCGTTAAAATCATAACAACAATGCGTCTCCAACCTTGAACAGCTCTCACTCGAACCGAGACTGACCATATTATAGTCGAGAATAGTTTTTATACTTGAGAACGTTTTTGTAGACAATTACTATCGTTGATCGAAACACATGACCAAGTTTAGTCTGGTGAGCTAGCTGAAGGGGAACCACTTTTCTCTCAGTTCTATCAAGCTGGTCTGAGTTCGTTCAAAGCAAAGAAATCTTTAACATGGTTTCTATTGACACAAACAATATATGAAAAAACTGCTGTTCTTGCCTAGCTCCGAATGTCCACTTTTATGGTTTCCAACGCACATTGTATGCTGCTATTGACAAGAGCGAATAATGAATTTGGATTATCGCATACGATTCAACTAACAAAAAGCGCGAATACGCACAAGTAAAATGTATTCTCGCATCATTTACTATGAGATGAAAGAACTGTATCAGTTACACTTCGCCTTTCTCAAAAATATTTTGTGGTCTGTTCGCATTCGTCGAGGCAGATTACCAACCGTTAAAATCATAACAACAATGCGTCTCCAACCTTGAACAGCTCTCACTCGAACCGAGACTGACCATATTATAGTCGAGAATAGTTTTTATACTTGAGAACGTTTTTGTAGACAATTACTATCGTTGATCGAAACACATGACCAAGTTTAGTCTAGTTACCTAGCTGAACGGGCACCACTTTTCTTTCAGTTCTATCAAGCTGGTCTGGGTTCGTTCAAAGCAAAGAAATCTTTAACATGGTTTTCATTGACACAAACAATATATGAAAAAACTGCTGTTCTTACCTAGCTCCGAATGTCCGCTTCCATGATTTTTATCGTACATGGTATGCTGGTATTGACAATAGCGAATAATGGGTTTGGATTATCCCATATGTTCAACTAACAAAAAACGCGGAGACGCAAACGTAAAATGTCTTCTCGCATCATATGCTACGAGATAAAAGATTCTTACCACTTACAATTCGGCTTTCTCAAAAACATATTGTGGTCTGTTTGCATTCGTCGAGTTAGATTTTCAAGTCTTACAATAACAACAAGAATGCGCATCCAGCCTTGGATACCTCACAATGCAACCGAGACTGACTAGATTATAGTCTAGTATAGTTTTTTTACTCGAGAAGGTTTTTGTAGACAATTACTATCGTTGATCGAAACACATGACCAAGTTTAGTCTAGTTACCTAGCTGAACGGGCACCACTTTTCTCTCAGTTCTATCAAGCTGGTCTGGGTACGTCTCATTAAAAGAAATATTTTGCATAATTATCATTCACACAGACGAGATATGAAAAAACTACTGTTCTGGCCTAGCTCCGAATGTCCACTTTCATGATTTTCATCGTACATGGTATGCTGGTATTGACAACAGTGAATCATGGGTTTGGATTATCCCATATATTTTAACTGACAAAAAACTCGAATACGCACAAGTAAAATGTCTTCTCGCATCATATACTATGAGATAGAAGAACTTTATCACTTACAATTCGCCTTTCTCAAAAATATTTTGTGGTCTGTTCGCATTCGTCGAGGCAGATTACCTACCGGTAAAATCATAACAACAATGCGTCTCCAACCTTGGACAGCTCTCACTCGAACCGAGACTGACCATATTATAGTCGAGAATAGTTTTTATACTTGAGAACGTTTTTGTAGACAATTACTATCGTTGATCGAAACACATGACCAAGTTTAGTCTGGTTACCTAGCTGAACAGGAACCACTTTTCTCTCAGTTCTATCAAGCTGGTCTGAGTTCGTTCAAAGCAAAGAAATCTTTAACATGGTTTCTATTGACACAAACAATATATGAAAAAACTGCTGTTCTTGCCTAGCTCCGAATGTCCACTTTTATGGTTTCCAACGCACATTGTATGCTGCTATTGACAAGAGCGAATAATGAATTTGGATTATCGCATACGATTCAACTAACAAAAAGCGCGAATACGCACAAGTAAAATGTATTCTCGCATCATTTACTATGAGATGAAAGAACTGTATCAGTTACACTTCGCCTTTCTCAAAAATATTTTGTGGTCTGTTCGCATTCGTCGAGGCAGATTACCTACCGTTAAAATCATAACAACAATGCGTCTCCAACCTTGAACAGCTCTCACTCGAACCGAGACTGACCATATTATAGTCGAGAATAGTTTTTATACTTGAGAACGTTTTTGTAGACAATTACTATCGTTGATCGAAACACATGACCAAGTTTAGTCTGGTGAGCTAGCTGAAGGGGAACCACTTTTCTCTCAGTTTTATCAAGCTGGTCTGAGTACGTCTAATTCAAACAAATCTTTAACATGGTTTTCATTGACACAAACAATATATGAAAAAACTGCTGTTCTGGCCTAGCTCCGAATGTCCACTTTTATGGTTTCCAACGCACATTGTATGCTGCTATTGACAAGAGCGAATAATGAATTTGGATTATCGCATACGATTCAACTAACAAAAAGCGCGAATACGCACAAGTAAAATGTATTCTCGCATCATTTACTATGAGATGAAAGAACTGTATCAGTTACACTTCGCCTTTCTCAAAAATATTTTGTGGTCTGTTCGCATTCGTCGAGGCAGATTACCTACCGTTAAAATCATAACAACAATGCGTCTCCAACCTTGAACAGCTCTCACTCGAACCGAGACTGACCATATTATAGTCGAGAATAGTTTTTATACTTGAGAACGTTTTTGTAGACAATTACTATCGTTGATCGAAACACATGACCAAGTTTAGTCTGGTGAGCTAGCTGAAGGGGAACCACTTTTCTCTCAGTTCTATCAAGCTGGTCTGAGTTCGTTCAAAGCAAAGAAATCTTTAACATGGTTTCTATTGACACAAACAATATATGAAAAAACTGCTGTTCTTGCCTAGCTCCGAATGTCCACTTTTATGGTTTCCAACGCACATTGTATGCTGCTATTGACAAGAGCGAATAATGAATTTGGATTATCGCATACGATTCAACTAACAAAAAGCGCGAATACGCACAAGTAAAATGTATTCTCGCATCATTTACTATGAGATGAAAGAACTGTATCAGTTACACTTCGCCTTTCTCAAAAATATTTTGTGGTCTGTTCGCATTCGTCGAGGCAGATTACCAACCGTTAAAATCATAACAACAATGCGTCTCCAACCTTGAACAGCTCTCACTCGAACCGAGACTGACCATATTATAGTCGAGAATAGTTTTTATACTTGAGAACGTTTTTGTAGACAATTACTATCGTTGATCGAAACACATGACCAAGTTTAGTCTAGTTACCTAGCTGAACGGGCACCACTTTTCTCTCAGTTCTATCAAGCTGGTCTGGGTACGTCTTATTAAAAGAAATATTTTGCATAATTATCATTCACACAGACGAGATATGAAAAAACTACTGTTCTGGCCTAGCTCCGAATGTCCACTTTTATGGTTTCCAACGCACATTGTATGCTGCTATTGACAAGAGCGAATAATGAATTTGGATTATCGCATACGATTCAACTAACAAAAAGCGCGAATACGCACAAGTAAAATGTATTCTCGCATCATTTACTATGAGATGAAAGAACTGTATCAGTTACACTTCGCCTTTCTCAAAAATATTTTGTGGTCTGTTCGCATTCGTCGAGGCAGATTACCTACCGTTAAAATCATAACAACAATGCGTCTCCAACCTTGAACAGCTCTCACTCGAACCGAGACTGACCATATTATAGTCGAGAATAGTTTTTATACTTGAGAACGTTTTTGTAGACAATTACTATCGTTGATCGAAACACATGACCAAGTTTAGTCTGGTTACCTAGCTGAACAGGAACCACTTTTCTCTCAGTTCTATCAAGCTGGTCTGAGTTCGTTCAAAGCAAAGAAATCTTTAACATGGTTTCTATTGACACAAACAATATATGAAAAAACTGCTGTTCTTGCCTAGCTCCGAATGTCCACTTTTATGGTTTCAACGCACATTGTATGCTGCTATTGACAAGAGCGAATAATGAATTTGGATTATCGCATACGATTCAACTAACAAAAAGCGCGAATACGCACAAGTAAAATGTATTCTCGCATCATTTACTATGAGATGAAAGAACTGTATCAGTTACACTTCGCCTTTCTCAAAAATATTTTGTGGTCTGTTCGCATTCGTCGAGGCAGATTACCTACCGTTAAAATCATAACAACAATGCGTCTCCAACCTTGAACAGCTCTCACTCGAACCGAGACTGACCATATTATAGTCGAGAATAGTTTTTATACTTGAGAACGTTTTTGTAGACAATTACTATCGTTGATCGAAACACATGACCAAGTTTAGTCTGGTGAGCTAGCTGAAGGGGAACCACTTTTCTCTCAGTTTTATCAAGCTGGTCTGAGTACGTCTAATTCAAACAAATCTTTAACATGGTTTTCATTGACACAAACAATATATGAAAAAACTGCTGTTCTGGCCTAGCTCCGAATGTCCACTTTTATGGTTTCCAACGCACATTGTATGCTGCTATTGACAAGAGCGAATAATGAATTTGGATTATCGCATACGATTCAACTAACAAAAAGCGCGAATACGCACAAGTAAAATGTATTCTCGCATCATTTACTATGAGATGAAAGAACTGTATCAGTTACACTTCGCCTTTCTCAAAAATATTTTGTGGTCTGTTCGCATTCGTCGAGGCAGATTACCTACCGTTAAAATCATAACAACAATGCGTCTCCAACCTTGAACAGCTCTCACTCGAACCGAGACTGACCATATTATAGTCGAGAATAGTTTTTATACTTGAGAACGTTTTTGTAGACAATTACTATCGTTGATCGAAACACATGACCAAGTTTAGTCTGGTGAGCTAGCTGAAGGGGAACCACTTTTCTCTCAGTTCTATCAAGCTGGTCTGAGTTCGTTCAAAGCAAAGAAATCTTTAACATGGTTTCTATTGACACAAACAATATATGAAAAAACTGCTGTTCTTGCCTAGCTCCGAATGTCCACTTTTATGGTTTCCAACGCACATTGTATGCTGCTATTGACAAGAGCGAATAATGAATTTGGATTATCGCATACGATTCAACTAACAAAAAGCGCGAATACGCACAAGTAAAATGTATTCTCGCATCATTTACTATGAGATGAAAGAACTGTATCAGTTACACTTCGCCTTTCTCAAAAATATTTTGTGGTCTGTTCGCATTCGTCGAGGCAGATTACCTACCGTTAAAATCATAACAACAATGCGTCTCCAACCTTGAACAGCTCTCACTCGAACCGAGACTGACCATATTATAGTCGAGAATAGTTTTTATACTTGAGAACGTTTTTGTAGACAATTACTATCGTTGATCGAAACACATGACCAAGTTTAGTCTAGTTACCTAGCTGAACGGGCACCACTTTTCTCTCAGTTCTATCAAGCTGGTCTGGGTACGTCTTATTAAAAGAAATATTTTGCATAATTATCATTCACACAGACGAGATATGAAAAAACTACTGTTCTGGCCTAGCTCCGAATGTCCACTTTTATGGTTTCCAACGCACATTGTATGCTGCTATTGACAAGAGCGAATAATGAATTTGGATTATCGCATACGATTCAACTAACAAAAAGCGCGAATACGCACAAGTAAAATGTATTCTCGCATCATTTACTATGAGATGAAAGAACTGTATCAGTTACACTTCGCCTTTCTCAAAAATATTTTGTGGTCTGTTCGCATTCGTCGAGGCAGATTACCTACCGTTAAAATCATAACAACAATGCGTCTCCAACCTTGAACAGCTCTCACTCGAACCGAGACTGACCATATTATAGTCGAGAATAGTTTTTATACTTGAGAACGTTTTTGTAGACAATTACTATCGTTGATCGAAACACATGACCAAGTTTAGTCTGGTTACCTAGCTGAACAGGAACCACTTTTCTCTCAGTTCTATCAAGCTGGTCTGAGTTCGTTCAAAGCAAAGAAATCTTTAACATGGTTTCTATTGACACAAACAATATATGAAAAAACTGCTGTTCTTGCCTAGCTCCGAATGTCCACTTTTATGGTTTCAACGCACATTGTATGCTGCTATTGACAAGAGCGAATAATGAATTTGGATTATCGCATACGATTCAACTAACAAAAAGCGCGAATACGCACAAGTAAAATGTATTCTCGCATCATTTACTATGAGATGAAAGAACTGTATCAGTTACACTTCGCCTTTCTCAAAAATATTTTGTGGTCTGTTCGCATTCGTCGAGGCAGATTACCTACCGTTAAAATCATAACAACAATGCGTCTCCAACCTTGAACAGCTCTCACTCGAACCGAGACTGACCATATTATAGTCGAGAATAGTTTTTATACTTGAGAACGTTTTTGTAGACAATTACTATCGTTGATCGAAACACATGACCAAGTTTAGTCTGGTTACCTAGCTGAAGGGGAACCACTTTTCTCTCAGTTTTATCAAGCTGGTCTGAGTACGTCTAATTCAAACAAATCTTTAACATGGTTTTCATTGACACAAACAATATATGAAAAAACTGCTGTTCTGGCCTAGCTCCGAATGTCCACTTTTATGGTTTCCAACGCACATTGTATGCTGCTATTGACAAGAGCGAATAATGAATTTGGATTATCGCATACGATTCAACTAACAAAAAGCGCGAATACGCACAAGTAAAATGTATTCTCGCATCATTTACTATGAGATGAAAGAACTGTATCAGTTACACATCGTCTTTCTCAAAAACATATTGTGGTCTGTTCGCATTCGTCGAGGCAGATTACCTACCGGTAAAATCATAACAACAATGCGTCTCCAACCTTGAACAGCTCTCACTCGAACCGAGACTGACCATATTATAGTCGAGAATAGTTTTTATACTTGAGAACGTTTTTGTAGACAATTACTATCGTTGATCGAAACACATGACCAAGTTTAGTCTAGTTACCTAGCTGAACGGGCACCACTTTTCTCTCAGTTCTATCAAGCTGGTCTGGGTACGTCTTATTAAAAGAAATATTTTGCATAATTATCATTCACACAGACGAGATATGAAAAAACTACTGTTCTGGCCTAGCTCCGAATGTCCACTTTTATGGTTTCCAACGCACATTGTATGCTGCTATTGACAAGAGCGAATAATGAATTTGGATTATCGCATACGATTCAACTAACAAAAAGCGCGAATACGCACAAGTAAAATGTATTCTCGCATCATTTACTATGAGATGAAAGAACTGTATCAGTTACACTTCGCCTTTCTCAAAAATATTTTGTGGTCTGTTCGCATTCGTCGAGGCAGATTACCTACCGTTAAAATCATAACAACAATGCGTCTCCAACCTTGAACAGCTCTCACTCGAACCGAGACTGACCATATTATAGTCGAGAATAGTTTTTATACTTGAGAACGTTTTTGTAGACAATTACTATCGTTGATCGAAACACATGACCAAGTTTAGTCTGGTTACCTAGCTGAACAGGAACCACTTTTCTCTCAGTTCTATCAAGCTGGTCTGAGTTCGTTCAAAGCAAAGAAATCTTTAACATGGTTTCTATTGACACAAACAATATATGAAAAAACTGCTGTTCTTGCCTAGCTCCGAATGTCCACTTTTATGGTTTCAACGCACATTGTATGCTGCTATTGACAAGAGCGAATAATGAATTTGGATTATCGCATACGATTCAACTAACAAAAAGCGCGAATACGCACAAGTAAAATGTATTCTCGCATCATTTACTATGAGATGAAAGAACTGTATCAGTTACACTTCGCCTTTCTCAAAAATATTTTGTGGTCTGTTCGCATTCGTCGAGGCAGATTACCTACCGTTAAAATCATAACAACAATGCGTCTCCAACCTTGAACAGCTCTCACTCGAACCGAGACTGACCATATTATAGTCGAGAATAGTTTTTATACTTGAGAACGTTTTTGTAGACAATTACTATCGTTGATCGAAACACATGACCAAGTTTAGTCTGGTTACCTAGCTGAAGGGGAACCACTTTTCTCTCAGTTTTATCAAGCTGGTCTGAGTACGTCTAATTCAAACAAATCTTTAACATGGTTTTCATTGACACAAACAATATATGAAAAAACTGCTGTTCTGGCCTAGCTCCGAATGTCCACTTTTATGGTTTCCAACGCACATTGTATGCTGCTATTGACAAGAGCGAATAATGAATTTGGATTATCGCATACGATTCAACTAACAAAAAGCGCGAATACGCACAAGTAAAATGTATTCTCGCATCATTTACTATGAGATGAAAGAACTGTATCAGTTACACTTCGCCTTTCTCAAAAATATTTTGTGGTCTGTTCGCATTCGTCGAGGCAGATTACCTACCGTTAAAATCATAACAACAATGCGTCTCCAACCTTGAACAGCTCTCACTCGAACCGAGACTGACCATATTATAGTCGAGAATAGTTTTTATACTTGAGAACGTTTTTGTAGACAATTACTATCGTTGATCGAAACACATGACCAAGTTTAGTCTGGTGAGCTAGCTGAAGGGGAACCACTTTTCTCTCAGTTCTATCAAGCTGGTCTGAGTTCGTTCAAAGCAAAGAAATCTTTAACATGGTTTCTATTGACACAAACAATATATGAAAAAACTGCTGTTCTTGCCTAGCTCCGAATGTCCACTTTTATGGTTTCCAACGCACATTGTATGCTGCTATTGACAAGAGCGAATAATGAATTTGGATTATCGCATACGATTCAACTAACAAAAAGCGCGAATACGCACAAGTAAAATGTATTCTCGCATCATTTACTATGAGATGAAAGAACTGTATCAGTTACACTTCGCCTTTCTCAAAAATATTTTGTGGTCTGTTCGCATTCGTCGAGGCAGATTACCAACCGTTAAAATCATAACAACAATGCGTCTCCAACCTTGAACAGCTCTCACTCGAACCGAGACTGACCATATTATAGTCGAGAATAGTTTTTATACTTGAGAACGTTTTTGTAGACAATTACTATCGTTGATCGAAACACATGACCAAGTTTAGTCTAGTTACCTAGCTGAACGGGCACCACTTTTCTCTCAGTTCTATCAAGCTGGTCTGGGTACGTCTTATTAAAAGAAATATTTTGCATAATTATCATTCACACAGACGAGATATGAAAAAACTACTGTTCTGGCCTAGCTCCGAATGTCCACTTTTATGGTTTCCAACGCACATTGTATGCTGCTATTGACAAGAGCGAATAATGAATTTGGATTATCGCATACGATTCAACTAACAAAAAGCGCGAATACGCACAAGTAAAATGTATTCTCGCATCATTTACTATGAGATGAAAGAACTGTATCAGTTACACTTCGCCTTTCTCAAAAATATTTTGTGGTCTGTTCGCATTCGTCGAGGCAGATTACCTACCGTTAAAATCATAACAACAATGCGTCTCCAACCTTGAACAGCTCTCACTCGAACCGAGACTGACCATATTATAGTCGAGAATAGTTTTTATACTTGAGAACGTTTTTGTAGACAATTACTATCGTTGATCGAAACACATGACCAAGTTTAGTCTGGTTACCTAGCTGAACAGGAACCACTTTTCTCTCAGTTCTATCAAGCTGGTCTGAGTTCGTTCAAAGCAAAGAAATCTTTAACATGGTTTCTATTGACACAAACAATATATGAAAAAACTGCTGTTCTTGCCTAGCTCCGAATGTCCACTTTTATGGTTTCAACGCACATTGTATGCTGCTATTGACAAGAGCGAATAATGAATTTGGATTATCGCATACGATTCAACTAACAAAAAGCGCGAATACGCACAAGTAAAATGTATTCTCGCATCATTTACTATGAGATGAAAGAACTGTATCAGTTACACTTCGCCTTTCTCAAAAATATTTTGTGGTCTGTTCGCATTCGTCGAGGCAGATTACCTACCGTTAAAATCATAACAACAATGCGTCTCCAACCTTGAACAGCTCTCACTCGAACCGAGACTGACCATATTATAGTCGAGAATAGTTTTTATACTTGAGAACGTTTTTGTAGACAATTACTATCGTTGATCGAAACACATGACCAAGTTTAGTCTGGTTACCTAGCTGAAGGGGAACCACTTTTCTCTCAGTTTTATCAAGCTGGTCTGAGTACGTCTAATTCAAACAAATCTTTAACATGGTTTTCATTGACACAAACAATATATGAAAAAACTGCTGTTCTGGCCTAGCTCCGAATGTCCACTTTTATGGTTTCCAACGCACATTGTATGCTGCTATTGACAAGAGCGAATAATGAATTTGGATTATCGCATACGATTCAACTAACAAAAAGCGCGAATACGCACAAGTAAAATGTATTCTCGCATCATTTACTATGAGATGAAAGAACTGTATCAGTTACACATCGTCTTTCTCAAAAACATATTGTGGTCTGTTCGCATTCGTCGAGGCAGATTACCTACCGTTAAAATCATAACAACAATGCGTCTCCAACCTTGAACAGCTCTCACTCGAACCGAGACTGACCATATTATAGTCGAGAATAGTTTTTATACTTGAGAACGTTTTTGTAGACAATTACTATCGTTGATCGAAACACATGACCAAGTTTAGTCTAGTTACCTAGCTGAACGGGCACCACTTTTCTCTCAGTTCTATCAAGCTGGTCTGGGTACGTCTTATTAAAAGAAATATTTTGCATAATTATCATTCACACAGACGAGATATGAAAAAACTACTGTTCTGGCCTAGCTCCGAATGTCCACTTTTATGGTTTCCAACGCACATTGTATGCTGCTATTGACAAGAGCGAATAATGAATTTGGATTATCGCATACGATTCAACTAACAAAAAGCGCGAATACGCACAAGTAAAATGTATTCTCGCATCATTTACTATGAGATGAAAGAACTGTATCAGTTACACTTCGCCTTTCTCAAAAATATTTTGTGGTCTGTTCGCATTCGTCGAGGCAGATTACCTACCGTTAAAATCATAACAACAATGCGTCTCCAACCTTGAACAGCTCTCACTCGAACCGAGACTGACCATATTATAGTCGAGAATAGTTTTTATACTTGAGAACGTTTTTGTAGACAATTACTATCGTTGATCGAAACACATGACCAAGTTTAGTCTGGTTACCTAGCTGAACAGGAACCACTTTTCTCTCAGTTCTATCAAGCTGGTCTGAGTTCGTTCAAAGCAAAGAAATCTTTAACATGGTTTCTATTGACACAAACAATATATGAAAAAACTGCTGTTCTTGCCTAGCTCCGAATGTCCACTTTTATGGTTTCAACGCACATTGTATGCTGCTATTGACAAGAGCGAATAATGAATTTGGATTATCGCATACGATTCAACTAAAAAAAAGCGCGAATACGCACAAGTAAAATGTATTCTCGCATCATTTACTATGAGATGAAAGAACTGTATCAGTTACACTTCGCCTTTCTCAAAAATATTTTGTGGTCTGTTCGCATTCGTCGAGGCAGATTACCTACCGTTAAAATCATAACAACAATGCGTCTCCAACCTTGAACAGCTCTCACTCGAACCGAGACTGACCATATTATAGTCGAGAATAGTTTTTATACTTGAGAACGTTTTTGTAGACAATTACTATCGTTGATCGAAACACATGACCAAGTTTAGTCTGGTGAGCTAGCTGAAGGGGAACCACTTTTCTCTCAGTTTTATCAAGCTGGTCTGAGTACGTCTAATTCAAACAAATCTTTAACATGGTTTTCATTGACACAAACAATATATGAAAAAACTGCTGTTCTTGCCTAGCTCCGAATGTCCACTTTTATGGTTTCCAACGCACATTGTATGCTGCTATTGACAAGAGCGAATAATGAATTTGGATTATCGCATACGATTCAACTAACAAAAAGCGCGAATACGCACAAGTAAAATGTATTCTCGCATCATTTACTATGAGATGAAAGAACTGTATCAGTTACACTTCGCCTTTCTCAAAAATATTTTGTGGTCTGTTCGCATTCGTCGAGGCAGATTACCTACCGTTAAAATCATAACAACAATGCGTCTCCAACCTTGAACAGCTCTCACTCGAACCGAGACTGACCATATTATAGTCGAGAATAGTTTTTATACTTGAGAACGTTTTTGTAGACAATTACTATCGTTGATCGAAACACATGACCAAGTTTAGTCTAGTTACCTAGCTGAACGGGCACCACTTTTCTCTCAGTTCTATCAAGCTGGTCTGGGTACGTCTTATTAAAAGAAATATTTTGCATAATTATCATTCACACAGACGAGATATGAAAAAACTACTGTTCTGGCCTAGCTCCGAATGTCCACTTTCATGATTTTCATCGTACATGGTATGCTGGTATTGACAACAGTGAATCATGGGTTTGGATTATCCCATATATTTTAACTGACAAAAAACTCGAATACGCACAAGTAAAATGTCTTCTCGCATCATATACTATGAGATAGAAGAACTTTATCACTTACAATTCGCCTTTCTCAAAAATATTTTGTGGTCTGTTCGCATTCGTCGAGGCAGATTACCTACCGTTAAAATCATAACAACAATGCGTCTCCAACCTTGAACAGCTCTCACTCGAACCGAGACTGACCATATTATAGTCGAGAATAGTTTTTATACTTGAGAACGTTTTTGTAGACAATTACTATCGTTGATCGAAACACATGACCAAGTTTAGTCTGGTGACCTAGCTGAAGGGGAACCACTTTTCTCTCAGTTTTATCAAGCTGGTCTGGGTACGTCTTATTCAAACAAATCTTTAACATGGTTTTCATTGACACAAACAATATATGAAAAAACTGCTGTTCTGGCCTAGCTCCGAATGTCCACTTTCATGGTTTCCAACGCACATTGTATGCTGCTATTGACAAGAGCGAATAATGAATTTGGATTATCGCATACGATTCAACTAACGAAAAGCGCGAATACGCACAAGTAAAATGTATTCTCGCATCATTTACTATGAGATGAAAGAACTGTATCAGTTACACTTCGCCTTTCTCAAAAACATATTGTGGTCTGTTCGCATTCGTCGAGGCAGATTACCTACCGTTAAAATCATAACAACAATGCGTCTCCAACCTTGAACAGCTCTCACTCGAACCGAGACTGACCATATTATAGTCGAGAATAGTTTTTATACTTGAGAACGTTTTTGTAGACAATTACTATCGTTGATCGAAACACATGACCAAGTTTAGTCTGGTGAGCTAGCTGAAGGGGAACCACTTTTCTCTCAGTTTTATCAAGCTGGTCTGGGTACGTCTTATTCAAACAAATCTTTAACATGGTTTTCATTGACACAAACAATATATGAAAAAACTGCTGTTCTGGCCTAGCTCCGAATGTCCACTTTTATGGTTTCCAACGCACATTGTATGCTGCTATTGACAAGAGCGAATAATGAATTTGGATTATCGCATACGATTCAACTAACGAAAAGCGCGAATACGCACAAGTAAAATGTATTCTCGCATCATTTACTATGAGATGAAAGAACTGTATCAGTTACACTTCGCCTTTCTCAAAAATATTTTGTGGTCTGTTCGCATTCGTCGAGGCAGATTACCTACCGTTAAAATCATAACAACAATGCGTCTCCAACCTTGAACAGCTCTCACTCGAACCGAGACTGACCATATTATAGTCGAGAATAGTTTTTATACTTGAGAACGTTTTTGTAGACAATTACTATCGTTGATCGAAACACATGACCAAGTTTAGTCTGGTTACCTAGCTGAAGGGGAACCACTTTTCTCTCAGTTTTATCAAGCTGGTCTGAGTACGTCTAATTCAAACAAATCTTTAACATGGTTTTCATTGACACAAACAATATATGAAAAAACTGCTGTTCTGGCCTAGCTCCGAATGTCCACTTTTATGGTTTCCAACGCACATTGTATGCTGCTATTGACAAGAGCGAATAATGAATTTGGATTATCGCATACGATTCAACTAACAAAAAGCGCGAATACGCACAAGTAAAATGTATTCTCGCATCATTTACTATGAGATGAAAGAACTGTATCAGTTACACTTCGCCTTTCTCAAAAACATATTGTGGTCTGTTCGCATTCGTCGAGGCAGATTACCTACCGTTAAAATCATAACAACAATGCGTCTCCAACCTTGAACAGCTCTCACTCGAACCGAGACTGACCATATTATAGTCGAGAATAGTTTTTATACTTGAGAACGTTTTTGTAGACAATTACTATCGTTGATCGAAACACATGACCAAGTTTAGTCTGGTTACCTAGCTGAACAGGAACCACTTTTCTCTCAGTTCTATCAAGCTGGTCTGAGTTCGTTCAAAGCAAAGAAATCTTTAACATGGTTTCTATTGACACAAACAATATATGAAAAAACTGCTGTTCTTGCCTAGCTCCGAATGTCCACTTTTATGGTTTCAACGCACATTGTATGCTGCTATTGACAAGAGCGAATAATGAATTTGGATTATCGCATACGATTCAACTAACAAAAAGCGCGAATACGCACAAGTAAAATGTATTCTCGCATCATTTACTATGAGATGAAAGAACTGTATCAGTTACACTTCGCCTTTCTCAAAAATATTTTGTGGTCTGTTCGCATTCGTCGAGGCAGATTACCTACCGTTAAAATCATAACAACAATGCGTCTCCAACCTTGAACAGCTCTCACTCGAACCGAGACTGACCATATTATAGTCGAGAATAGTTTTTATACTTGAGAACGTTTTTGTAGACAATTACTATCGTTGATCGAAACACATGACCAAGTTTAGTCTGGTTACCTAGCTGAACAGGAACCACTTTTCTCTCAGTTCTATCAAGCTGGTCTGAGTTCGTTCAAAGCAAAGAAATCTTTAACATGGTTTCTATTGACACAAACAATATATGAAAAAACTGCTGTTCTTGCCTAGCTCCGAATGTCCACTTTTATGGTTTCAACGCACATTGTATGCTGCTATTGACAAGAGCGAATAATGAATTTGGATTATCACATACGATTCAACTAACAAAAAGCGCGAATACGCACAAGTAAAATGTATTCTCGCATCATTTACTATGAGATGAAAGAACTGTATCAGTTACACTTCGCCTTTCTCAAAAATATTTTGTGGTCTGTTCGCATTCGTCGAGGCAGATTACCTACCGTTAAAATCATAACAACAATGCGTCTCCAACCTTGAACAGCTCTCACTCGAACCGAGACTGACCATATTATAGTCGAGAATAGTTTTTACTTGAGAACGTTTTTGTAGACCATTACTATTGTTGATCAAACACATGACCAAGTTTAGTCTGGTTACCTAGCTGAAGGGGAACCACTTTTCTCTCAGTTTTATCAAGCTGGTCTGAGTACGTCTAATTCAAACAAATCTTTAACATGGTTTTCATTGACACAAACAATATATGAAAAAACTGCTGTTCTGGCCTAGCTCCGAATGTCCACTTTTATGGTTTCCAACGCACATTGTATGCTGCTATTGACAAGAGCGAATAATGAATTTGGATTATCGCATACGATTCAACTAACAAAAAGCGCGAATACGCACAAGTAAAATGTATTCTCGCATCATTTACTATGAGATGAAAGAACTGTATCAGTTACACATCGTCTTTCTCAAAAACATATTGTGGTCTGTTCGCATTCGTCGAGGCAGATTACCTACCGGTAAAATCATAACAACAATGCGTCTCCAACCTTGAACAGCTCTCACTCGAACCGAGACTGACCATATTATAGTCGAGAATAGTTTTTATACTTGAGAACGTTTTTGTAGACAATTACTATCGTTGATCGAAACACATGACCAAGTTTAGTCTAGTTACCTAGCTGAACGGGCACCACTTTTCTCTCAGTTCTATCAAGCTGGTCTGGGTACGTCTTATTAAAAGAAATATTTTGCATAATTATCATTCACACAGACGAGATATGAAAAAACTACTGTTCTGGCCTAGCTCCGAATGTCCACTTTTATGGTTTCCAACGGACATTGTATGCTGCTATTGACAAGAGCGAATAATGAATTTGGATTATCGCATACGATTCAACTAACAAAAAGCGCGAATACGCACAAGTAAAATGTATTCTCGCATCATTTACTATGAGATGAAAGAACTGTATCAGTAACACTTCGCCTTTCTCAAAAATATTTTGTGGTCTGTTCGCATTATCAGTTACACTTCGCCTTTCTCAAAAATATTTTGTGGTCTGTTCGCATTCGTCGAGGCAGATTACCTACCGTTAAAATCATAACAACAATGCGTCTCCAACCTTGAACAGCTCTCACTCGAACCGAGACTGACCATATTATAGTCGAGAATAGTTTTTATACTTGAGAACGTTTTTGTAGACAATTACTATCGTTGATCGAAACACATGACCAAGTTTAGTCTGGTTACCTAGCTGAACAGGAACCACTTTTCTCTCAGTTCTATCAAGCTGGTCTGAGTTCGTTCAAAGCAAAGAAATCTTTAACATGGTTTCTATTGACACAAACAATATATGAAAAAACTGCTGTTCTTGCCTAGCTCCGAATGTCCACTTTTATGGTTTCAACGCACATTGTATGCTGCTATTGACAAGAGCGAATAATGAATTTGGATTATCGCATACGATTCAACTAACAAAAAGCGCGAATACGCACAAGTAAAATGTATTCTCGCATCATTTACTATGAGATGAAAGAACTGTATCAGTTACACTTCGCCTTTCTCAAAAATATTTTGTGGTCTGTTCGCATTCGTCGAGGCAGATTACCTACCGTTAAAATCATAACAACAATGCGTCTCCAACCTTGAACAGCTCTCACTCGAACCGAGACTGACCATATTATAGTCGAGAATAGTTTTTATACTTGAGAACGTTTTTGTAGACAATTACTATCGTTGATCGAAACACATGACCAAGTTTAGTCTGGTGAGCTAGCTGAAGGGGAACCACTTTTCTCTCAGTTTTATCAAGCTGGTCTGAGTACGTCTAATTCAAACAAATCTTTAACATGGTTTTCATTGACACAAACAATATATGAAAAAACTGCTGTTCTGGCCTAGCTCCGAATGTCCACTTTTATGGTTTCCAACGCACATTGTATGCTGCTATTGACAAGAGCGAATAATGAATTTGGATTATCACATACGATTCAACTAACAAAAAGCGCGAATACGCACAAGTAAAATGTATTCTCGCATCATTTACTATGAGATGAAAGAACTGTATCAGTTACACTTCGCCTTTCTCAAAAATATTTTGTGGTCTGTTCGCATTCGTCGAGGCAGATTACCTACCGTTAAAATCATAACAACAATGCGTCTCCAACCTTGAACAGCTCTCACTCGAACCGAGACTGACCATATTATAGTCGAGAATAGTTTTTATACTTGAGAACGTTTTTGTAGACAATTACTATCGTTGATCGAAACACATGACCAAGTTTAGTCTAGTTACCTAGCTGAACGGGCACCACTTTTCTCTCAGTTCTATCAAGCTGGTCTGGGTACGTCTTATTAAAAGAAATATTTTGCATAATTATCATTCACACAGACGAGATATGAAAAAACTACTGTTCTGGCCTAGCTCCGAATGTCCACTTTCATGATTTTCATCGTACATGGTATGCTGGTATTGACAACAGTGAATCATGGGTTTGGATTATCCCATATATTTTAACTGACAAAAAACTCGAATACGCACAAGTAAAATGTCTTCTCGCATCATATACTATGAGATAGAAGAACTTTATCACTTACAATTCGCCTTTCTCAAAAATATTTTGTGGTCTGTTCGCATTCGTCGAGGCAGATTACCTACCGTTAAAATCATAACAACAATGCGTCTCCAACCTTGAACAGCTCTCACTCGAACCGAGACTGACCATATTATAGTCGAGAATAGTTTTTATACTTGAGAACGTTTTTGTAGACAATTACTATCGTTGATCGAAACACATGACCAAGTTTAGTCTGGTGAGCTAGCTGAAGGGGAACCACTTTTCTCTCAGTTTTATCAAGCTGGTCTGGGTACGTCTTATTCAAACAAATCTTTAACATGGTTTTCATTGACACAAACAATATATGAAAAAACTGCTGTTCTGGCCTAGCTCCGAATGTCCACTTTCATGGTTTCCAACGCACATTGTATGCTGCTATTGACAAGAGCGAATAATGAATTTGGATTATCGCATACGATTCAACTAACAAAAAGCGCGAATACGCACAAGTAAAATGTATTCTCGCATCATTTACTATGAGATGAAAGAACTGTATCAGTTACACTTCGCCTTTCTCAAAAACATATTGTGGTCTGTTCGCATTCGTCGAGGCAGATTACCTACCGTTAAAATCATAACAACAATGCGTCTCCAACCTTGAACAGCTCTCACTCGAACCGAGACTGACCATATTATAGTCGAGAATAGTTTTTATACTTGAGAACGTTTTTGTAGACAATTACTATCGTTGATCGAAACACATGACCAAGTTTAGTCTGGTGACCTAGCTGAAGGGGAACCACTTTTGTCTCAGTTTTATCAAGCTGGTCTGAGTACGTCTAATTCAAACAAATCTTTAACATGGTTTTCATTGACACAAACAATATATGAAAAAACTGCTGTTCTGGCCTAGCTCCGAATGTCCACTTTTATGGTTTCCAACGCACATTGTATGCTGCTATTGACAAGAGCGAATAATGAATTTGGATTATCGCATACGATTCAACTAACAAAAAGCGCGAATACGCACAAGTAAAATGTATTCTCGCATCATTTACTATGAGATGAAAGAACTGTATCAGTTACACTTCGCCTTTCTCAAAAATATTTTGTGGTCTGTTCGCATTCGTCGAGGCAGATTACCTACCGTTAAAATCATAACAACAATGCGTCTCCAGCCTTGAACAGCTCTCACTCGAACCGAGACTGACCATATTATAGTCGAGAATAGTTTTTATACTTGAGAACGTTTTTGTAGACAATTACTATCGTTGATCGAAACACATGACCAAGTTTAGTCTGGTGACCTAGCTGAAGGGGAACCACTTTTATCTCAGTTTTATCAAGCTGGTCTGAGTACGTCTTATTCAAACAAATCTTTTGCAGAATTTTCCTTGACACAAACAATATATGAAAAAACTGCTGTTCTGGCCTAGCTCCGAATGTCCACTTTTATGGTTTCCAACGCACATTGTATGCTGGTATTGACAAGAGCGAATAATGAATTTGGATTATCGCATACGATTCAACTAACAAAAAGCGCGAATACGCACAAGTAAAATGTATTCTCGCATCATTTACTATGAGATGAAAGAACTGTATCAGTTACACTTCGCCTTTCTCAAAAACATATTGTGGTCTGTTCGCATTCGTCGAGGCAGATTACCTACCGTTAAAATCATAACAACAATGCGTCTCCAACCTTGAACAGCTCTCACTCGAACCGAGACTGACCATATTATAGTCGAGAATAGTTTTTATACTTGAGAACGTTTTTGTAGACAATTACTATCGTTGATCGAAACACATGACCATGTTTAGTCTGGTGACCTAGCTGAAGTAGAACCACTTTTCTCTCAGTTTTATCAAGCTGGTCTGAGTACGTCTAATTCAAACAAATATTAACATGGTTTTCATTGACACAAACAATATATGAAAAAACTTCTGTTCTGGCCTAGCTCCGAATGTCCGCTTCCATGATTTTTATCGTACATGGTATGCTGGTATTGACAATAGCGAATAATGGGTTTGGATTATCCCATATTTTCAACTAACAAACAACGCGGAGACGCAAACGTAAAATGTCTTCTCGCATCATATGCTACGAGATAAAAGATTCTTACCACTTACAA